>JAOTOM010002408.1:0-101704 GCA_034440615.1 Ashinkailepas kermadecensis
GCCGCACCGTTGGCCCCGCTCGCCCGCGCGCCTGTAAATCCTCCATTTATGGCATGCTAAGCTCTCGGTCAAAGTTCTGCCGTTGAACTGGAATTCACGGATCGGGTGGCTATGCCATGATCCACGCAACAAACTGCATAGCAATAGGATGCTGGTCCATAAAGCCACCCATCAATAATTCGAACTGCAGTTCTAAAAAGTTCACTAGGTTCGGAACTATCCAGGTTCGGACCTTGTGACCTTAATGACCCTGACCTTAGGTAACGCTGGGACAATGCATATATTGCGATGCGATCAAGTCATCATCTTTAACAGTGTGCAATGTTTGGAGCTCATTTTCATGGATAGGTAATTCAGGTCAAATATGGTCTGACCACACGAGATCAGGCCATCTCAGGACATTGACTGGCCTGTCAATGTCATGTGGCACTAATTACGCGGTGCCGAAACCGGGTTTAGATATGACTGCGAGGAACAGCAGCATTCTCAAAACATGGCATTGTGTAGAATAAACATGATAATTATTTGAAGTTCGTCGTATTTCACATACCTTAAATTAGAATGTTTGTAGCATCGTCGATCATTTTTGCTTGAAAGCCCACCCCGAAGTTTGTTTCCACTCGAAATGGCAACTAACGCAGATGTTGAAAGCCCTAGCCTCAAGTCGGGAACCTAAACCGCAATTAAAAATTTCGGGACGCCATAGTTGTTCCCCTCTAGTGAAATTGAAATGTGAAACCCCTCTTGTCTGACGCCACCTGGTTGTCAAGTCAGGTTCCGCTCAAGTTGATGAGCGTTCTGGCGATTGAAGGAGAAACGCCCCCTGCTTGTGGCCTTACTCGTAACTAACTACTCATCCAGCGGTATCGGTTGGGTGAGTTAAAACTTTGTGTTGCGTTTTCGCCAAAAATGGCGCCCACCTCTCACACTCTTATTTTGTACACGGTGTTTTTTGAAGATGATGTGGAGCCTTCAAGGAGGCCAGTATCGGGCCACGAGGCCCACCAGTAAGAGCTGCTTGGCGGGAGCGTGCCAAGGAGGCGGGTGATCAGGCTCCGGTGCTCCCGAGGACAGCTGCCCTGCGGGCAGAACATGCTGCTCGAGGTCGTCCCGGCCGCCCGCGAGATGCCCGCCGGGCACCGCCGGCCGACCGCCCCGCTGCTTCCCATTGTACCTCTAGATGCCGGCGGCGTCTGGATGTACCCCTGTTGCGGCAGCAACGGCTACAGCTTGGACTTGCCGCCGGACGAGGTCGGCGAGGCGGTCGACTGATCTGTTGCGAGTCCACCACGAAGAAGTGGTAACCGGATCTGTGTCGGATCCGTGTCGAACTCATGTCGGATCCGTGTCGGACCCGTGGCGAACTCGTGTCGAACTTTGTTGGACGTGGCGAACTCGGTCGAACTTTTGTTGGACCTGTGCCTGATGAAGTGCCTGGTGCTGTGTCGGACCCGTGTCGAACTCATGTCGGATCCGTGTCGGGCCCGTGGCGAACTCGTGTCGGACCTGTGTCGAGTGAAGTGTGACTGGGTCTGCACGCAGGAATGCTGCTGTTGCTCTGATGGAATGCAGTGTTGTGCAGTGGCCTTGTATAAACATCGATTTCCGCCGGGGCCCGGGTATGTACGTGCCGTCCATTGCAAGCTGTGATAGACAAGGGAGAGGGGCACTGAACGTCGCCGGCAGTCGATGGGGTTCGGCCAAGCCCAAGCAAATGCCGGACAAATATTGTCGCTCTCATCACATCAACTGACTGATCATGAGTGACACGTCGGGGTATTCCGAAGTACCGTGATGCATGTCAGTAAATACTATTTCTGCGTTATTTTCCTGACACATTTTGAAAGTCATAGGCGTTCCACGAAATGCACGAGCACGACAAGACATTTGACAGAATGCCTATTCGATACCGTTGCTGATCCCATCCGAGCCAATGGAGAGCCTGTGCCCCTGGAAAGAAACATGCAGTATAGAGCATAACGCCGAGTGAAGTTTTCAAATCCGCCCAAATCAGAATCCGTGCGAGCCCATCCAATTAACATCCATAGCCGTACCGGATACGGAGGCCCATCGTTAACCAATCAGCTTCCAAAATTCAAGATAACACAGCCTGATTGGCTACAGTAATGAGTAGCAACTAGACAATCAAAAATAATTTGACATCAATCCCCATTTATTGGATGTTGCCACACTACTGGAACAGCAGACGGTTGCATAGGTCAGTATTGGGAGCTGGTGCTCGTGGTATGCGGTAGCAATGATGTATGTGCAGAGCATTCGTTGCCACCGTATCACTACGGGCCCTCATTGAATTGCATTGTATTGCAGTACAGCGGAAGGCACAGTCCACGTTTACAAGTGGCTGTTACTTGCCCTCGTCAGTCACAGTTTCAAAAAGGTGAAGAGCAGTCCCAATGATATTGAATGCACAATACAGCTTTAAGAAAATGCCAGGATGTCCATGCAAATGCGTCTCATTCCATAGCGGAGACGATCTGCACCCTCACACGCTTGTTAAAATCGGTGCACATGCGATGGAGCACGTGGCCGATAACATGATCGTTGTAAATAGTGAAATCATGCACAAGGAAGTATAGATCAATTCAGTAAAAATACTGAGTGGCACAGGTGGGATCCATGTTGCTGTGTTCGAAAGGGTGGCTTGTGTTCACATAAATAGTGATCTGTCTGTGGACGACTTCTCCAGCTAGCTTACATTGCTGGATTGGTGTTGTCCCGGTGAAACCAAAGACGTGATTGTGTTATCTAAAATCGTTCATACCGTACTTTGGTTTGATGCTTCGGTATTACCAAGACCCTTGGGAGCGATGGGCGTTGCTGTTGCTGTTGGGTGTTGCTATTGCTGTTGGGTATTTCTGTTTTTGTTTGTTTCTGTTTCTGTTGCTGTGGTGTAGTCTGTGACGGATTTGCTTTCCGGTTTGGCGTTGAAGCTTCAGTGCATCAGTGCATCGAGTACTATCTGGGGACCAATTTTGAAGGAAATCTGAAGAGTCCCACCTCATGGACTCTGACCTTCGACCTTGAATATCTCAGATGTTTATGAACGCCCCTCTTAGCCTTTATGCTCATGATGATCAGTGCGTCGAGTACTACCCGTGTACCCATTTTGAAGAAAATCAGAGGAGTCCGATCTCGATGACCTTTGACCATTGACCCCGAATATCTCCGTAGTGTTTTGTAATTCGGCTTCGTGGTTGAGTTCCTGATAATCAGGGTGCCAAGCTCTACCAGTATGCTCGCTTCCACGATGTTCCACCGGTAAGAATAGAATATCAATCTAGCTTGATGTACATATTGATATTCGTTTCGTGCATATTATTGCTGCATATTCGCACGGGAAGAAGTCTTGACCGGAATAATCCAGCTGTTTATGAACGCCCCTCTTAGCTTTTATGCTCATGATGAGCAGTGCATCGAGTACTATCTGGGGCCCAATTGTGAAGGAAATTTGAAGAGTCCGACCTCATGGACTCTGACCTTTGACCTTGAATATCTCAGCTGCTTATGAACACCCCTCTTAGCTATTATTCTCATGATCAGTGCATCGAGAACTACCTGTGGACCAATTGTGAAGGGAGTCTGAAGAGTCCGACCTCATGGACTCTGACCTTTGACCTTGAATATCTCAGCTGTTTATGAACGCCCCTCTTAGCTTTTATGCTCACGATGATGAGTACATCGCGTGGTATCTGTGGACCAATTTTGGAGGTAATCTGAAGAGGCCGACCTCACGGAGTCTGACCTTTAACCCTGAATAGCTCAGCTGTTTTTTTTATGAACGCCCCTCTTAGCTTTTAGCTCATGATGATCAGTGCATTGAGTACTATCTCGGGACCAATTTTGAAAGAAATCTGAAGAGTCCGACCACAATGACCACGACATTTGACCTTGCATATCTGAGCTGTTTATGAACGCCCCTCTTAGCTTGTATGCTCACGATGATCAGTGCATCGAGCACTATCCGTGGACCAATTTTGAATGGAATCTGGAACGCCGCCGCCGCCGGGGCCCGCCGGCGCTGAAGGCCGGTGCGGCAGTTGGGGCGGCGGCGGTGACGGCCGGAGCCCGGCCGTCCAGCGTGGGGAAGTCGTCGTCGTTGATGGAGACCACGGCCGGCCGCGAGACGAGGCGTTGCGCACCGTCTTCCCGGCGGCCACCGCCACACGCTGCGCCAGGTTACCGCCCCTGTCGACACGGGGGTGCGTCACGGCCACAGGGCACGGGGCACATGGCCGACACAGGGGTAGTTACGGGCACAGGACACATGGCCGACACAGGGGTACGTCCCGGGCACAGGGTACAGGAGTAAGTCACAGGCACGTCACGAGCGCAGGGTACATGGCCGACACAGAGGTAAGCCACGGGCACAAGGTTCATGGCCGGCACATGGGTACGTCACGGGCACAGGGTACAGGAGTAAGTCACGGGCACAGAGGCACGTCACGAGCGCAGGGTACATGGCATACACAGGGGTACATCACGAGCACAGGGCACAGTGCACATGGCCGACACAAAGGTAAATCACGCGTACAGGGTTCATGGCCGGTACAGGGGTACGTCACGGGCACAGAGCAGATGGCTGACATGGGCGCTACATGACCGATGTAGTCGATGCGCCCTAAATCCCTAATAACTAACTAGCAGATGGCTGACACAACAGCACGTCGATTGGGGATGGGGTGGGGTGAGGTCGATACAGGGGCACGTCAGGTTGCTAGGCCGACACAGGTATGTCAGACCAGGTCGAGACAGCGGTGCATCAGGAGACCTCACGTGCACACGCCAAAAGAAACATTGTCTCGCCGTCAAGAGCTGCAGAGCACGAGTGACTGCATTACTGCATTACTGGAGAGATGCATCACCCGCAAACCATGACACGACGGTCGCGGCACGACACTGACCTTGGCGGTGCTGAGCGCGAGCCGGCGACCTCGACTGACCTGCCGCTGAGCTCGGCGCCGCCGGCTCTTTCTCCAGCCAGGGTCGGGAACTCCTGCGTGCTGTTCGTGTTCACACTGGGCGGCGCGGGAGGCGTCGACGGCCGCGGCGGAGGGTCCGGCGCCGGCTCCCGTCTGGGGGAGAGAAACCGGTCATCTCTCCCGGCTGAGGGTCGGGGGTCAGCTCCCGTCGGAGGTGAGAGAAGCCGGTCATCTCTCCCAACTGGTCAACTGGTCAGCTGCGATACTTCACATTCTGCAATGCTGTGGAGTCGTCTCCAGCAACGTGTTCTAAAAAAAACGCGACGGAGTCAGATCATATGGTGCTTTGATACGAGAAGTACAGGGGGAAGGTGGTGCGGTGAATGTTCAACAACAACTAATTGGTTTCCGTGGTCACCTCCAAGCTGATATATTTCGCAAATCACGTTATGGCTCTTCATGATCACAGCAGTCCCACAAAATAGAACACGTTTCGACCCTAAGATGACACATCACTAAATCTCTCTGTATGGTGAAATATAGAACGTGAGGCAGGGTTGAAAAACAGCCTTGTCCTGCATTTTTTCCATCCACATTATCCTCCCCAAGAAATCGTCCTTGCCTTTTCCTTGGATGGTGCTGTTTGAAACAACTATAAACCTATTGCTCTTCCACAGTAATACCAAAACGCACTGACAAGTGCAACAGGGTACTCGTGATGCCAGACACAGAAGGGAAACTATCATCACCAAATGAAATGGCAATGACATTTTCCACTCCAGCTCCCAGATCCCAAACATGAATTCAATCGTGCCGCGAATGCATCCATCCACCACCGTCGGGTACATCATCCTGCTCACTGCTGACCACGCTGGGTAACGGCACCGCCATGATATGGAATCAAATTCATGTCCGTGCATGTCCTGAAGCAGACGACGCAATCACACAGAGGGAGAGCGTATACAGACGCTCTTGCAGACCATGTAATTCGCCAGACCTAACCTGACCTGAGCGGCACGTGTTTGACTGGATCAGATTGGATTGGGTTGGATCAGGACAATATGCCGTGTCCGTACCTGTCATGTCGGACTGGATCAGCCTGGATCAGGACACCATACCATGACCGTACTTGCCGCCGTAGGAGTGGACCAGGACACCATACCATGGCCGTACCTGCCGCCGTAGGACTAGATCAGGGCACCATACCATGACCGTGCCTGCCGCCGTAGGACTGGATCAGGGCACCATACCATGACCGTGCCTGCCGCCGTAGGACTGGATCAGGGCACCATACCATGACCGTACCTGCCGCCGTATGACTGGACCAGGACACCATACCATGACCGTACCTGCCGCCGTAGGACTAGATCAGGGCACCATACCATGACCGTGCCTGCCGCCGTAGGACTGGATCAGGGCACCATACCATGACCGTACCTGCCGCCGTATGACTGGACCAGGACACCATACCATGACCGTACCTGCCGCCGTAGGACTAGATCAGGGCACCATACCATGACCATGCCTGCCGCCGTAGGACTGGATCAGGGCACCATACCATGACCGTACCTGCCGCCGTATGACTGGACCAGGACACCATACCATGACCGTACCTGCCGCCGTAGGACTGGATCAGGGCACCATACCATGACCGTACCTGCCGCCGTAGGAGTGGACCAGGACACCATACCATGACCGTACCTGCCGCCGTATGACTGGACCAGGACACCATACCATGACCGTACCTGCCGCCGTAGGATTGGACCAGGACACCATACCATGACCGTACCTGCCGCCGTAGGACTGGACCATAACACAATACCGTGATCGTACCTGCCGCCGTAGTGTGGTCCGTACCTGCCGCCGTAGGACTGGACAAGGACACCATACTATGTCCGTACCTGCCGCCGTAGGACTGGACCATAACACCATACCGTGACTGTACCTGCCGTCGTAGTGAGGTCCGTACCTGCCGCCGTAGGACTGGACCAGGACACCATACTATGACTGTATCTGCCGCCGTAGGACTGGACCATAACACCATACCGTAACCGTACCTGCCGCCGTAGTGAGGTCCGTACCTGTCGCCGCATGACTGGACCAGGACACCATACCATGACCGCACCTGCCACCGTAGACGTCGCTCCGGTCGCGGCCGTTGCGGCGCCGCCTGCCGGCCGAATCGGAGCTGAAGTCGAGCGCTACGTGTGCTCCTGCCGCGGCTGGCCCCGACTCTTGTTGTCAGAGTGCTCCGCCGCCCTGTGAGCTGTGGCACGGCAAATGTCGGCTCCGTTGGCTATGGCTTCACGGCAGCACGGGGTGGCGCTTGGTTTCGCTGGGTATGGGTTATGCCGCGGCGCGGTGGTGCGTTGCACTGAGATATACAGCAGCACGAGGCAGGTTTAACACCATTTACTTGGTCCCAGCCCACCAGTACACCACCTACTGGTACCCAGCCCACCAGTGCACCACCTACCGGTGTCCAACTCACCTTGGATATCGATGTTAGTACGGAAAACGACGAACTTCTTCTCGCCGCATTCGCCCTGCTCGCAGAGGAAGTGCTCCGTGTGGAAGTGATGTGCCAGACTCTCGTAGTCGCTGCGGCCCAGTCGACGCGCGCGGTCACACGGGGTACCCCGCAATCACACCGGGCACGGCGGGAGGGAGGGAAGGTGAGGGGAGACTAGTGTTGAAGCCATTACCGGGGTCAAAGACGAAGTTAGTTATCTAGTGAATCATCTATTCAGAATTATGGCCTAGCGACGACAGGCCAGGTAGTGGTTGTGCCGGACAACAATAGGTGGCGCTGTGGAACGTCAGAATCGTATGTGGCGCGAATGGGACGAATACGGTTTTGTTCTGGAGTAGTCGATTTTGGGCGTTGGTCGTTGAGCTAACCTCGAGCGGTGATGGGTGAGGTACTGGCTAGTTGAAGTGTGACAGCAGCAGTGCAAGGTTAAGTTGGTCTCGACTAGTGGCCTTGTATGAGTTTGGATTCTAGATGAATCGCAATAGATCCAGTGGCGAGGTCTGATCAATACAGGTCACGTGAAGGGGCTATTTTGGATCGAACAGACAAAGTGATAGAAGAATCTGCAACACCATCATCATGTGCAGCCTGACAAGCCCACAGTGTGACGGTGTGTGCATGTCGTCAGTACAGGCTCCAGGCCCAGGGGTCTCCGTGAACGGAGCGCGTGTGGTGATGGGGTTAGAGCAGGGGTGTCAGCGTTTGGGGATGACATCGGAGGCTTATCACAGAGTAGCATGCCACATACTAGTGCCGATAGTCGCTAGTAAACCACACTTGAATATATATATATATATATATATATATATATATATATATATATATATATATATATATATACATATACACATATACATATACATATATATAGTATACACCTACTAGGAAAAGAGGTTAGCGTAGATTGACAAAGATCGTCAATAGGTATTCCATGACAATGCAATGCAAACAAAAACCCGGCACTCTCTTTGTTCTTGCCAGAAGTGAACACTCATATGGGATATGGTGTGTGTGTGTGTGTGTGGCTGAGATGTAAAATGCTGTCCCCGGTCTCAGGAGAGGGCGATGTCGGAATCGCGAGTTCGGGTCCTCTCGCCTCCCGAGACTGCTCTTGGTGGACACACACCATCGGCACACCGACAGGCACTGCTTTGGTGTTGCTCTGCCTACTAAGCAGCCCTCCTGAACTTCCGACCGGGCGATTGCAAACCGATATTTAAGACACGGGGAACCCATCCTTTGCATCGCATTAAAGGTGACTCTAACAACCAAGCTAGAAGCACCATTTTGTTGAACTGCTCTCACCCGGCGCGAAACCTTGAGAACGCATAACTCGGTCACTCTTCAACGATCACCACGACCAACACAAAGGAAAGAGCAGACTGCGTGCAGGTATGTCTAGCTTGACTGGACACAAAACACGTCACATCTCAATATGTCACAACCTGAACAAACAGTTTCCAGATCAGGACACCCAGTTCGATTCCCTAACATCTTGTGAAGGAACAGCAAACCAGGGCAGATGTTGTAATACAAAGAGAAGTGTCCACCAGGCAAAACCAAGTCTCCCCATGAGTGGCTTGGTACAGTCAGCCCAACTCCATTCACGACACTTGCAAACGAATCACTTGTGGCGGTCTGCCGGAGCTCGGCTGGCAAAAAAGGCGAGTCTACGTTAAATCGGGTCATCGGATCAGGCCGGGTCGGGTCATCGGATCAGGCCGGGTCGGGTAAACAGGGTCGCTCACTCGTAGAAGAGCTGCTTGCCGGTCGTTTCACACAGGTGACAATAGAAATGTTTGCGGCGCAGATGCATGAACAGCTCGTCGTTGTCCATGTACATGCTGGAAGCCGAACACCCGGTCAAAACACGTCTGCCCGAGTCCGCACACCCCACTCAAACGGTCTGCCAGATCTCGCACGCCCCGATCGAATGGTCTGTCAGAACCTGCACATCCTGGCCAAATGGTCTGTCAGACCCTGCATGCCAGGTCAGACGGTCTGCAGGAACCCGCACACCGGGTCAAAGGGCCTGCCAGAACCCGCACACCCCGGTGAAACGGTCTGCCGGAACTCGCACACGCCGGTCAAGGCAAGCACTCAGTGATTACACGTCACCGACAAAACGGCAGTATAAATTATTCGTGAAATAGGGTGGAATATACCACTTTCTGAGCACTGAATGGACATCTTTTCCAAGGACGTATCGGCATCGTGCTTGTTGATGTGTGCCTATGAGCTCTCCTTGACACGTTCCTAAGAATATTTCGCGTATAAATAGCATACTTGTGCTCACCATTAAGGATTGATTACACAAGCATCTCGTGACACAATTCCAAACACAGAGATTATCTATGACGTGGTGTGTTAAACAATGCGATCTGTTGATAACATGGCATTGCAATCGTTATCGCCAACATAGGTATCCATATATTAGGTATCTCCAAAATTAGACTAAAAAACGTGCACTGATGTGTACACTGTTGGCTCAAATGGAACTTGAAGGGCAAACGATATTTTAATTGACACGCTTCCATGGCAGGTTTCTACATCCTACTGTACTAGTTTCGACATCTCACACCTAACGAAAAAACATTATTTTAACACTGCAAAACGGTCGAGCAAGTGCAAAGATTCGCATCAGCAACCGATGAGCACGTGTAGGAGGTGCGCACACGGTTCATTTATCGTTTCTAACTGCATCCCGTTTACAAGCATCATGCTTATGCTCACCATAACAGACCCGGTATCGAGATAACGAACATCCCGTATCGCAATTCTAGGTCAAGGGATTTCATATGAGGTGCTATGTTATGTTAGTTAGTTATTTGGGCTTTAGGGCGCATCGACTTCATTGGTCATGTAGCGACCATGTGCTATGTTATACAATGCCAGTTTATAGCATAGGTGTTTGTATCGTTCATAGCGGTGTCCCCAACTTAGGTACCTCCCAAACACGCAAAGCAGGAACAGTGATATGTACACAATTGTCTCTAAACTGGGTATGCAGGACCTAACATATTTTCATAACATTAGTTGCATGGCGATTTCGACATCCTACTGTACTCGTTTCGACCTCTCACACCTAACGAGGTATCAGTATGTTAACACTGTGCGCACATGTCAACCGTACGACCAAGTCGCACACGAGTACTTGGCTGCACCAGCGAGTGCACAGCGAGGTCACGATGGCAACACAGTGATAAATTATTCGTGAAATAGGGCGGTATATACCACTTACTGAACGCTCAATCGACATCCCTCCCAAATAAGTATCGACATCGTGCCTTTCGGTGCGTGCCTGTGAGGTTGTCATGCCTCGTGTCTAATAGTATCCCGTTGATACGTATCATGCTTATGCTCACCATAACGGATCCGGGATTGTGATGACGAACAATTCCTAGTGAAATTCCAGGTGAAGGGATTACCTATGAAGTACTATGGTATGCAATAAACGTTTATAGTATAGATGTTTGTATCGTAATCGTTGATGTCGATATCCCCAAATTAGTTACCTCTCAAACCATGGAAAATGGGTAGTTATATGCATGCATGCATGTCTCAAAACTGGGTTTCAAGGAGCAAAGTATTTTAAGCAGCATTATTTCCATGGCGATTTCGACATCCTCCCCTACTCGTTTCGACATCTCACACCTAACGACAAATCATTATTTTAATACTGTGGCAGCAGGTCAACTCCTGGGAGGTTGGTTGGTTGGTTATTGGTTGGTTATTGGTTTTACGACACGTCGACCGTTGAGCCATATAGCGTCGCCAATCTTTCACGCCGATTGGTCGCGGGCGAAGAGTAGTGACAGGTGAGACTCGAACCCACAATCTTTCGATTGTGAGACGAGCATCTTACCCCTAGACCAGTCGTGCCCTCACTCCTGGGAGGCGACAGCAGTGTTGCGGCCGCGTCTCAGGAGGCCCGTGTGGCCAAGTCAAGCCGTGCCATGCTCCCGTCCCCAGACTCACCATAGCACAACAGCAGCACTGTGGCGAACAAGGCCCACTGAGTGACTGGTGTACAAGAAAATATGCCAGTGAATGGCACCTTCACAGAATGATCCGGTTGCATTACCAAGAAAAAGAACGTCGGAGCTTACTTAGCACAAAAATGCCTGCCCAGTGACCACCGTGTGCATGTTTTCAACATTGTCATGTCACTTTCAGTTAATAAAACTAAACGTCCATAAATTTATATAACTGCCTTGTGTGGGCTATGGCCAACAGTTCTGATGAAGAACGGTGTAAATGCGCAACTGGACGACTGATGAAATAAAGGGGATACTAAAAGGAAAAAAACTGGTTTCAGTCAAGCAACGAATAAAAAGAACACTGAATGTACCACACAGCTTTTTGAAATTTGCCAAGTGTCGCTGAAAGGAAATTAGAATACTGAAAGCATCCATAACAGATGTTCTCCTTCCTGTGTGGGTAAAAATATCCAGTATCTGACAAGCATACATCTAAACACCTCACAATCCAAACAAGATCCCACTGACCCACGTGCCGCTATCGCCATCTACCGGCGCCGGATAGAAGTACCGTTTCTCGCAGAACTCGCAGAGCGGGTGACCGCGATGGAAGTCGTCTGGGTCGCCCTTCCGACGATGCAATGCCAGCGTATCTCGGGTGTACAGTTTGCGCTCTGAGGTGAACACCTGGCAACAGTGTTGCACACGTGGTCGGACACGCATATAGCAAACGAAATCAAACTCCATGCATTGCTGTCAAATCCGCATCATCAACATCGCCTCATCATGTCCTTGATCATTTATTGGGGGAAGATATACTTGTGGATCCACCAGAAGACATTAGCTACTGAATTCAAAGTGACAGTGATAGACAAGATACATTCTTTGACAAAACCATGTAGTTGATCTTGGATATTTATGCGGAAATGTGCACGAGTGGGTACCCGCTAATGAAACACACTTAACAAGAACAAGACATAATGTCTAAAAACAGACACATTGGTAGATATGAGAGGAAGGACAAATCAGCAACAATGTTTTGTAAATGTATTATAGCAACGAATTCCATGTAGTTGAAGCACTACATACATAACTTAATTGAAGGTATGGACTGTGCATTTTTCAACTAAAATCTTTGTGAAAGAACAGTTGGATCATTGAACAAACAGAAACCATCGGTAAACTTGAGAACTTCACCATCTCAAATCCTGTGCTACCCTGTAATGCCAAAATGAGTCTCACAAAGTGGTTGACAAAGGGTGCATTTGGAGCTCGGATACTGTCAAAAATTGTCCGTGTCACATCAAACTTTTGGATCAGATCTGCCAATTCACCATTCGAACCTCACAGGAACTGGAAAAACATCCAGATCCTGCACGAACAAAAATTCAGACGAAATCTGCAGGATCTGTGTGACGTTACTAGCATTAGCAGCAATTGTGGTGAACACGTTCATACAGCACGCGCCATGTTGCTTTGAGCCATTAACGTCATGGTGCTTGATAATGGGGAGATGTAGGTATTTTCCAGTTTAGGTTTGGATGCATATGGTTGAGATATTTTTTAGCCCAGATAAATCAAAGGAACAAATTCTTAGGCTACAATAAGCTGGTAACTATGCAAGAGCCAACATTACCAAGGTACGAAACCAGGGGTTCTGACCCCTACAACCCAACCAAGATCTCCAGCCATGGTGTCATGGTCTTCTATATGTAGTTTTGATGGTACCTTGCAAAGACACCACTCAGCCCCTTTCATCCAGCATTGAAACACATTCATCAATCCGGGTAAGACAGCATCAAGGTTTCCTTTGTCGGAAATGTCGTACTCGGGAGTATACCTGACCACATCCAATAACCTCCCAGTGAACATGCTGACAGCGGTCCTCGGTCAGCTAGGGAGTGGAATGTCCGCCAATGCTGACATGCAACTGACACCCAGCCGACATGTAGCCAACGTCAGGCCGATGTTGGGGCGCTAGGGGCCCGCTATCGGCTGGGGAGTGAAATGTCGGACATCAGCCTGACGTCGGCTGGCCGCTATTGATATCCTTAATTGAACCAAACATGTGTGACAAATTGTATTCAATGTTGTTTAAAGTTCAAATAATTATACAGATTGCAGACATAGGCTATATTGACATTGCTGTCAGGGTTCAGGACTGTCCAATGTCCACACCAGGAACCTGTTGCTGCACCAATTGCTGTACCAGCCACACCTCTGGCCTCCTACCCTGCCCGAACAAGATCTTGTTGAAAGTGCCACACTGCAGTCTGGCTAATCATGAAAGGAATATTTATTGAATATGTAGTTTACATATGATAAGTTCTGAATAATAATTTCCAAGAATGAAGAATATTAGCAAGATCTTAAAGCATATTCGACACATCTAATAAAACATCAGTAGATGTAATGCAATCAAGCATATGTACTTCAGTGCACTTTCTTATCCAGGGCAAGCAATGTCTTGAACACAAAAGCAATTTCTTACACAGACCAGTAATGTTTTAACTAAACCAGTAATGTTAATTTCTTACCAGACCAGTGATAAAATAAATGTATCAATCTAACATCAAAATCACACATTTCAATATGCAAATGGTGCATATGGAACCAGCATGCTAAGCACACACCAAGCATGTGGAGTTATCTAAAATGAGATGTAAATCCAATACAATCCATTCAACAAAAATGCAAGCATTTGTCCTGTTCAAACATTCATACCACATGTATGGTGCATAAACAACAAAGTTACATCGTACTTATGGTGCATCAACATTGGTGGGTGTATTTGTGAATATTCCAATATTAGGTAGCCTTCTTTCTACTAATAAACAGGCGGAAACATACCTATCTACCTACCCACTTCCTTAATAATAATTGAACCTCTATATCATATCAACAAGAAAGCGGTGTTTGTTGTCTGAGCTGCGGCATAAACGTAACTGTTCTTCCCAACACATCCTGTTCGTGAGCCTGCCCTCTCTCCTGCCAGCATTTCTGCTGAACGTCACACACGAGGTGAGGTCAGCACGACGTCACGGATTATATCCAGTTTCTAGTACGACCCATAAAGTACGTTGCCGCTCTTTACCATTTTATGAAGTATTGTTGCATATTTCAAGACTACGTGACATTTGTATTCTCAAATGGCATGCGTGTTTCATTTCTATAGCTATTTTTTCCCACTTAAGTAACAGTTGCAGAGTTATTCTTGTTTTGAACACGATCTCTCATACCTACTTGACGGTCTATGGAGTTTCCCCGTCAGAACGGTGTATGTCGATGAGGCTGCACACATTCTCATTCTTTATCAGTGTATGTAACGCGATCTGTAAGAACTGACTACAGAAGTAGATGCTATGGAGGTGGTATTGATATCCTGGGTCTGGGAACAAAAGCCATCTGGTTGCAAGCATTGAAAGTAAGTTCACTGGAAGCCTAAAGCTTTTTGTGAGTGGGTAAAGCCTATCGGTGTTTGATTGATAATACACATACGTTTTGGATTGCTATAAGTCTTTTGATGTTTGATCCTTGTGTTGTAAGTTTCCTTTCATGCTAGGTGTCTGAGTGGAAAATTGGGTTAATGTTAATTTCCTGTCCGATATTGAATTCTGAGGACAATATCTTGTCCTCATAATTCAATGTCTGAGGACATTCAACTGCAATGTCGACATTGCAGTTGAATGTCTTTCTGAGTTTAATTAAGAAGATGCTACCATTCATTCCTCTGGGAAATACATACTTTTCAGTTGGTGATCTAACATTGTCATACCAAGCCCATCCTAACCAAACCTTGCACCTGGTTATCACCTTTTCAGTTCACCAAATTCTTGAGTTTGACATAACCCAAAGTGGGAGATGAGTGGTCTAGGGGTAAGATGCTCATCTCACAATTGAAAGGTTGTGGGTTCGAGTCTCACCTGTCGCTACTCTTCGCCCGCGACCAATCAGCGTGAGAGATTGGCGACGCTACATGACTCAACGGTTGACGTGTCGCAAAACCAATAACCAACCAACCAACATAACCCAAAGTGGGTGCTAGATAACCACTAGCAGTTCAGGCACCCTTAAGCCCAAATAAATAAACAAACAAACAAACAGACATAACCCAAAGATGAGTTCTGTAGTGATTAAGGATCTGGTTTGGAGTTGGAGTGCATACTGACTTCATTCAGAGTACATTTTCATGATTATTGATATTGATATGACAACAATGTGTTCAAAGTTGCTATTCATGATGATTTCTTATAAAAAATACCTTGCATCAATTGGTTGACTGACAGATTTCAGAACAGAAAAGACTAACACATCCAATTCTGATTGATGCACTGCACAACTCCAGAGGGTGTCACTTAAAACTGTCAAATTTCCCCACTATATGGGTGGCACAAATGCAGGTTTGGGTAGGTGCAGCTCCAGAGTCAGAGTAACCAGAGAATATTGTATTCAGTGTGTTGGAATGTTGTCTGCATTTCTGGTGGTTGAGCTTAAGTGAAGTGTCTGAGAGCTTTGGTCTGGCTGCTGACTGCTATGACAAGTGGTTAGTTTGAGTGGTATCCATAAGTGGAATAACCAGCATTTTGGGGGGCATGTTGTTCAGTGTTTGTTTTTATGCTGGCTGTTGCTTATTGGTTTTACGACACGTCGACCGTTGAGTCATATAGCATCGCCAATCTCTCACGCTGATTGGTCGCGGGCGAAGAGTAGCGATAGGTGAGATTCGAACCCACAATCTTTCTATTGCACGACGGGCATTTTACCCCTAGACCACTCGTCCCCCTGGGCTGTAATGCTGGTATGCTGGCTGTAACGATCGCACCATGGGCCTGTACTCCCAACCGTAACAACAGACATGCAGTCTGTACCAGAGTATGTAGCAAGCATACGTATGAACTGTCTTCCTACAGTTTGGCAGTGGAACATGCATACTTTCTGTACATACAGGTGGTGCCTGCTGGGGTGGAGTGGAGGCCGATTTTGACCTCATTTGATCCTGAAGACATTGACCTGGGGTCATGAAATGCATACTGCAGCAAGTTCACTACAGCTGTAATTCCTCCAAATTTTGTGCTTCCAGTTTCACTAGTTTTGTAGGAAGATATTTTTAGCCTCAAATGCTGTGCCACCTGAAACTCATTGCCTGATGATGTAGTAACCTTAACAGACCTGGGTGCATTTAAAGCTGCACTGCACTCAAATCTCTGCACATTGTTGTATGAATATACTGAATAGATTAACCATGATAATATACTAATCAAGCTTGAAGAGTAGCTTTACTTCTCTATATTCAGAATATAGAGATCTCTGTATTCAATCTCTATATTCTCTATTTCAGAAATCTTGACTGACAACAAAATATTAGCAGATGCAGTGGCTACTCTAAGCATACAAATTCTGCTTAAGGTACACTTTCCAGTTCCTGTGTCTTGCCCTGTCTATCTGATAACCATACTTTTCTTTAATCTAGGGGACTGGCATACGTGCAGATACGGGCTCCCTCGATCGGGCACGGAACTCATCTCCGGGTGAGTGATGCTTGAGTATATGGGGAGTCAACCAGGTGAGAGATCTTAGGTGGCTGAACCCCCGGTGAACGTCATGTTAGAGGCATGTTGGCGGGTATCTTCTGCACTTCCTACGGTAGCGTTGCACTCAAATATAATGGAATGCGGTGTGTACGGAACCAGGCTGTTGAATTAAACAGCTTGAACTGGATATGGATACAATGTTTCATGGGGTCACAAACCCTCACTGTGAGCATAACTACTTTGGTCCAAAGATACCAAAAGTTGAATGCCTGCAGAACGTTAGAGGTCTTACCACAGGGCAGAGTGAAGCTGTCATGGAACCATCTCAGTGGCTACAGTTCATCAGATATTCGAACCCACCACCATCCGTACGGAAAGGGATGCCCCAACCAACTGCGCCAATTGTTGACATGGTGCGGGCCAAATACTCAATGTAGAGCATGTCGACTGAGGAGATGTTTATTTCCTTGATGATCTCCTATGAAGTATCGCATGTTCTTTATACACCACCTTGTTTTTATTGATATCTTTGTTCTCACGTTTGTGCCAGAGTGCATGTGAAACCCATCCTATCCAGTATGAACCTGGAGTGCAAAAAAATGTCTTCAGAGTTAAGATCTCTGAAAAAGTGCCTTAATCGACAGGGAAAGTACCAGGCATTGGAAAGTGTTCCTTAAGTATAATTTAAATACTAAGCGTAACCACTGCATCTGCTAACAAATGGTTGTCACACAAAATTTATAATATGTATTGAGCAAAATGCAAACTTACTCTCCTGAGTTTTATTAGTGTGCTATCATGGAAACTTGAGTTTCCATCAACATATTGCTTGTATAGTACAGAAAGCTGGAAATCTGGCCAGCAACTTACTAAGTTCTACTTTATATCATTGTCCTGAATATATAAAAGCCCTGTACATTACTCATGTCAGGCCTCTTTTGGAGTTTTCTTCATGTGTTTGGAATACAGGCTACATATGTGATTTAAGGCAACTAGAATCAGTACAGAGAAGGTTCACATGAAGCACAGAGGCGATGGAAGGTGTGGATTATAGTGCCAGATTATGAAAACTAGATTTGTACTTAGTGAAAGCTAACTGATTCTAACTGACATCAAATGTTGGAATATTTTTCATGGTCACTGAGCCATAAAGATCCCTGACATGTTTGTGCTGGCACCATTGGCAAACACACATGGACACTCACTGAAATTGGCTCACAGATGTGCATCAGT
This sequence comes from Ashinkailepas kermadecensis, assembly GCA_034440615.1. Taxonomy (NCBI): domain Eukaryota; kingdom Metazoa; phylum Arthropoda; class Thecostraca; family Neolepadidae; genus Ashinkailepas; species Ashinkailepas kermadecensis. The sequence goes on from JAOTOM010002408.1 coordinate 18,218, forward strand.
GGATTGTAAAGTGATAAAGTCATAAAGTGTTAAGGCTCAATAAGAGCCACAGAGGCCCATCTTGGTTAAGCCTATCTAGAAAAGGTACTATAAATGTACATACGCTCACCCCAATCAATCCCTTATCTCAAGTTCCTAGTGAGCTATATATCCCAGCCTATCTAGCACCATTCACTTGCTATTGCATAACACTCAACAATTACAAACTCCTCCCATCATACACATTGTGCTACTATAGACAATCTCATCAGTATCACATCCAGAAGGAAGGTGCTGAATCCACTGCTAGGTACACCCTATATAAAGTTATAAAGCATTTAGACTTAATAAGAGACACAAGGGCCCATCCAGTTAAGTCTGTAAATGGAAGATAATATAAGCCTGGTAAAAAGACCCTCCCCAACCATCCCACATCCTGAAGAACCAGTCCTCCAATATCCCACACACCTATCAATGCCTATCTACCCTAGCTTTCCAGCCCTATTCCCCTGATCTCTCTTAACACATGTGGATTGAATGCTTTATCAATAATTGTCAAACTGCATCCATGCCTGCTTAAAGGGGTATGTGCCATGTGCACTTACTTAACATGCATCTCACCCCATCCATCACAAATTAGAACTCAAAAACAAGATTTTCCTGTCTAAAAAAAATTATCCACCCTACTTTTAAATACCTTCAATGAGGAACTTGCCACAACATCAGCAGGCAGCCTATTCCACTGATCAACAACCCTTTGACTGAAGACCTGTTGTCGCTTAACTGTCCTACACCTCAACTTGTCTAACCTGAATTGATGACCCCTATGTGATACTCTAAACTGAAGAGCACCATTTAAATTGACCTGATCTAGTCCTTTAACAATTTTGTACATTTCAATCATGTCCCCCCTTAATGTCCTATACTTGAGTGAGTGCATATCTAATGCCACAAGCCTTTCTCCATATTCTAGGTTACCTATTCCACTGATGGGTCTAGTTGCTTTGCACTGCACTCTTCCCAACATATCTATATCTTTTTCTAGGTAGGGGCTCCATATTAGTACATAATATTCCAAGTGGGGTCGCACATGTGCTAAGTACAGTTTTTTCATGACTTCCTTGCTCTTATACATCATACTTCTATTAATGAGTCCCAGCATTCTGAGCGCCCTGTTCCTAGCTGAGCTATATTGCTTTTCTGCTTTAAGGTCTTTTGAAACCAACACCCCTAAGTCCCTTTCCTCTTCAATAACATCCAGTTCCCCCCCCCCCCATTGTATATCTGAAAGTCTCACCTCCAGACCCCAGATGCATAACCTTACACTTGTCACAGTTGAAAGACATCTGCCATTGATCAGCCCACTTTTTTAGGTCCTCCAAGTCTAGTTGAATATTTCTAGATTGATCGCAACTGTTTGCCACTCCTACCAGCTTGATGTCATCCACAAATTTGAACACTCTATTCCTCAGCCCTACCTCAATGTTATTCACAAAGATGATAAACAGAAGCGGCCCTAGAACAGAGCCCTGTGGTACTCCACTCAGAACATCCTTCCAATCAGATTTACATCCATTTAACATTACCCTTTGTTTCTTTCCCCTCAACCATGCTTCAATCCAACCTAGAACATTTCCAACAATCCCATGTTGCTGTAGTTGATGAATTAGCCTCCCATGTGGAACTTTATCAAAAGCTTTGCTAAAGTCCAAGTACACAACATCTATCCTGCTTTAATTGTCTACTTCTTTAGTAACATACTCCATGAGCTCCAAAAGGTTAGTTAAACAAGACCTTCGAGATCGAAATTCATGTTGTGTTTCCCTTAAAAGATTGTGTCTATCAAGATAAATCTGAACATTCTGTTTGACCAGATTTTCTAGTACCTTGCAAACTATTGAGGTCAAACTGACTGGCCTGTAGTTCCCTACACACTTCATACTTCCATTTTTGAAAAGTGGTACTACATTTGCATTTCTCCAATCTTCAGGCACTTCAGAATATTCCATAGACCGCCTGAAAGTTATACCATTGGGAACTGCTAAAGCTTTAGCACACTCTACTAAAGCCCTAGCATATATATCATCTGGTCCAGAAGCTTTATTAGGTTTTATATTCTGCAACAGCTTTTCTACATCTTCTGTAGTTATTGTGAGATACTCCAACCTATCACCTGTCCTGGCATACGATTCAGTTGTTTCTATTCTACCAGAATTATCTTTAGTAAAGACCGATGAGAATTGCTTGCTTAGGGATTCCACAATATCACAATCTTCAACCACTAATTCCCCATCTACCTCCAGTGGTCCTACACTACACTTCTTAGCCTTAAATTTGTAGAAACTAAAGAATCTCTTAGCATTACCTGCTGAACATTCCTGAGCTAATTTGATTTCAGCCAGTCTTTTAGATGCCCAACACACCTCCTAACTTTATTTCTAGCTATTTTATATGATTTGAGGTTTACCTCAGAGTTAGCATATTTTAGTTTCTTGAATGCCTGTTTCTTTGACTCCAATAAATACTTTACTTCCCCAGTCAGCCATGAAGGGTGCTTAACCCTGGTTAATCTAATTTGCCTATTGGGAATGAACCTATCCCGACCTTGAAATAGTTTATATTTTATAATTATCCACATTGCATAAGCATCTAAGCCTTTCAATAAGTCCTCCCAATTAATTTCATTCAGGAAGATCCTGAACTCATTGTAATTCCCTTTAGCAAAATTTGGAATCAATGTCTTATTGGTTCCTACATTTCCAACATGCAATGAGAAGCATGTAATGTTGTGAACACTATTACCCAAGGTCTCTCCTATGTTCACATTTTGTACAAAATTTTCTCCATTAGTAAGCACAAGATCTAATATTTCATTTTCCCTTGTAGGTTCATGTATCATTTGAAAGAAGACATTTTCCTCAAAACAATCCATGAAACTTCTTCCTGATTTGTTTAGACCTATGGTTTTGCTTCCCAATCCTGTTATGTTGAAATCCCCCAACAAAACAGTTCTCTCATGCGCTCTCCTACTTATTTCTTCCTGCATCAACCTGTCCATGTTTTCATTCTGGTCTGGAGGTCTATAGAATGCCCCAATCCTATATTTTGTTCCATTCATCAGAATGATATCTAACCACAAGAATTATACTCCTTCATTATGTACACTATCATCTATGGAATGACATTTCATTACTTGTCTGACATACATTACTTCTCCTCCTATCCTTGCCTTCCTTTGATAAGCATGCATGTTGTAGCCTGTCAATTCAAATTATTGCAAGTTGTCTCCAAAAATGCTTTCATTAACCCATGCCTCTGTTATGCATACCAAATCTAGCTTTTCAGACAACATATATGCATGTAGTTCCCCAATTTTTTTCCTAACACTTCTGGCATTGACATAAAAACATGATAAACTATTCCTTCCCTTGCTTGCAAGACTTCTCTCTTTATCAGCTACATCCCCCCATGACCTGCCTAGTTTCCCGTTTCCTATTGAGAGCCTCCTCATACCTATTGCTGAGCAATTCAACTCCTCTCTTGCTCAAATGTAACCCATCGAATCCAAACATTTCAGTCCTCCCCCAGAAATTCCCCCACAAATCCAAGAACCCCACCCCAAGTTCCTTGAAAATATTGGCCACCCTGGTATTCAGCCCAATGGCCCTCGAGTACCACTCTATGCTTGTGTTTGCCATAGGGAGGATGGATGTTACCATTCCTCGTTTCCTACTTCCTGCTAACCTACCTATCAAAGTCATATACTCTCTTATTGTTTCCTCGGTTTTTGCTTTTCCTACATCATTTACACCAACCTGCACAATTACTATTGTGCTCTCTCCACTACTCTTCATTACTCCTTCTATCCTATCACCAACGTCCTTCACCTGGGCCCCTGGTAAGCAAACACGAGTCAGTTTGTTGGGGTTCCTACTACAAAAAGCACGATCCATGTACTTCACTCTCGAGTCCCCTATAACTAACCCCCCCTCTCTATCATCAACTACCTGGTCATTCCTACCTTCCTCCCTAGCATCATTACTATCTCTCTCTTGCAATACCTCAAACCGATTATTAATTTCAATGCCTTTGTCAATTTTCCTTAAAGCTAGTCTTGTACTCTGGCGTCTATCTCTATCCTATCTCTATCCTATCTCTATCTCTATCTCTATCCTATCTCTATCTCTATCCTATCTCTATCCTATATCTATCTCTATCTAGTATATAATATGTTTTAAAATAATGATTAGGTAATGAGTCGCACATCGTTCAATCAAAAAATATCTTCCACTTGCTCTCAGAAGTGAAGTTTTCTGTGATATATGCCCACCAATAGCTCGCTGCTACATACTCGTATATGACAACCGGCCTTGTGCCGCGACATCCTCTCGTGTGCCGCGACATCCTCTCGTGTGCCGCGACATCCTCTCGTGTGCCGCGACATCCTCTCGTGTGCCGCGGCATCCTCTCGTGTGCCGCGACATCCTCTCGTGTGCCGCGGCATCCTCTCGTGTGCCGCGACATCCTCTCGTGTGCCGCGACATCCTCTCGTGTGCCGCGACATCCTCTCGTGTGCCGCGACATCCTCTCGTGTGCCGCAGCATCCTCTCGTGTGCCGCGACATCCTCTCGTGTGCCGCGGCATCCTCTCGTGTGCCGCGACATCCTCTCGTGTGCCGCGACATCCTCTCGTGTGCCGCGACATCCTCTCGTGTGCCGCGACATCCTCTCGTGTGCCGCGACATCCTCTCGTGTGCCGCAGCATCCTCTCGTGTGCCGCGGCATCCTCTCGTGTGCCGCGACATCCTCTCGTGTGCCGCGACATCCTCTCGTGTGCCGCGACATCCTCTCGTGTGCCGCGACATCCTCTCGTGTGCCGCAGCATCCTCTCGTGTGCCGCGGCATCCTCTCGTGTGCCGCGACATCCTCTCGTGTGCCGCGACATCCTCTCGTGTGCCGCAGCATCCTCTCGTGTGCCGCGGCATCCTCTCGTGTGCCGCGACATCCTCGTGTGCCGCGACATCCTCTCGTGTGCCGCGACATCCTCTCGTGTGCCGCGACATCCTCTCGTGTGCCGCGGCATCCTCTCGTGTGCCGCGACATCCTCTCGTGTGCCGCGGCATCCTCTCGTGTGCCGCGACATCCTCTCGTGTGCCGCGACATCCTCTCGTGTGCCGCGACATCCTCTCGTGTGCCGCGACATCCTCTCGTGTGCCGCGACATCCTCTCGTGTGCCGCGACATCCTCTCGTGTGCCGCGACATCCTCTCGTGTGCCGCGGCATCCTCTCGTGTGCCGCGACATCCTCTCGTGTGCCGCGACATCCTCTCGTGTGCCGCGACATCCTCTCGTGTGCCGCAGCATCCTCTCGCACGTGAAGGCTTCGCTCCCGCAGCACGTAATGGCTCGCTTCCGACTGAACTCTGTGTGCTCCATGAACTCCTGTTTGACTGACGACACTGATGGGACTGATGCTGATGGAGCTCAGGGGCGCTGTGGGACCGATGTGGTCGACTCGCCCCTAAGTTCCGGTACCCAGCGAACCGCTCGGGTGCAGTACTCGCCGACAGACATCACCAGTGAGCTCCATCTGCTGCAGTACTCGTCGACAAACATCACCAGTGAGCTCCAGCTGCTGCAGTACTCGCCGACAGACATCACCAGTGAGCTCCATCTGCTGCAGTACTCGCCGACAGACATCACCAGTGAGCTTCATCTGCTGCAGTACTCGCCGACAGACATCACCAGTGAGCTCCAGCTGCTGCAGTACTCGCCGACAGACATCACCAGTGAGCTCCATCTGCTGCAGCGTGGGGAGCGCCACTGGTCGTCTCCTCTCTTTCTAGGGGTGGAACTCGCTGACTGAAGCGTATTCAACATGGCCGCCGGTCCAATATCTGAGCGCAACCAGGGTGAGTGATGGTGGAATATTCCTGCAAAAGTGCATCTCTCACCCTCTTTTGCTGCTTCCCAGACCCGAACTGTAACTTGAGCTGCGCTATAGGTCCGACGTATGCTGCGGCTCGCTAGAACCGCAACCCAGTTCGTGCCGCATCGCCGTCCTCCAAGTCGCCCACGGACTTGGTGGCGACAATCCCCACTGTCCAAATCAATCAATCCCCAGTCCAACTCCCCAATCCAAATCCCCAATGATGCTGCAAAGAGCTCCTCGCACAGCATGTCACTTTTGCATGACGAAAAAGAAGAAAAATGTTTACTGTAAGCAGCACGTGCCACAATTGACATACCACACATGGCCATAGATGTAGGTGACATTTCGAACTCGTCGGTCGGAAAACACGATGTCACCAGACGCTGGTCAGTGACCACAGGTTTTGGCCAACGAGGCACAGCACATCCAGGCACAGCACAACGAGGCACAGCACAACCAGGCACAGCACAACCAGGCACAGCACAACGAGGCACAGCACAACCAGGCACAGCACAACGAGGCACAGCACAACCAGGCACAGCACAACCAGGCACAGCACAAATTGCTGCCTAACTTCCACACTATTAATTTTACTTGATGCCTACACCATTTACCCACTGTATCAGTAAGAAACCGCAGGCCACACAATCCGAGTGATGCGATAATGATAAAGGCAGCTTCAATATGGGAAGAAACACTTGCAAATCATGTTCCACTCCTAAAATGTTTGCAACTGATGCCCATATTGACTAGGCTCTGTAACATGTGGCGGGCCATTGTTTTCACCAGCCACGTCAGGTCATGGTACATGACCTCCATTACCCCTTAGGTCTGACATGAGTAAAGTCATGAAGTCATAAAGTGTTCAGATTTAATAAGGGCCGCAAGGGTCCATCCAGGCTAAGTCTGTACAGGGAAGATATCATAACCCATGTTGTGAAATATGATTTGGCAAGATGTTACCAATTGTGTGAGGCAACTTCTCTAGCGTCATCGCATGCGAATTCAACCAGTGGGGTTACAATTAAACACCCCACCCACTGAGATTTTGTTTATGTTTTGTCTATGACGTTATCTTGGGCCCCAAACACGATTCTGAGACTTGTAGGTCTCTCTGACCTTCGGTTTGTTCTGCATGGTGACGTGGAAACATTACATCATACCACGAACTGACATTCCTATGTCTCTGGAATGGAGGAAGGTTTCCCAGATCAGGTGATCCCAGAACAGATCCCAGAACAGATCCCAAAACTGCTTATGGACGACAACATGCAATATTTTAGCATATTTGCACTATTATATTTTTTCAAATATTTTTATAACAATTTTTGTATCACAATGCTAAAAAAATTCTGAGTTGTGAATAAAATCTTTCCCCATTACAGAGATAGATCAAATTGAAGAGATCAGTTTGTGGAATGACATCATACTTGCGCGAAGCACGATGTCGATACTTCGTTGTTAGAGATGCTGATTCATTGTTCAGAAAGTGGTATATTCCACCTTATTTTACGAATAATTTATCACTGCCTATATGTCATCACCCTTTTGATCCGAGGACAAAATTGGACCACAGATTGCCCCCATATGCAAATTTTCATCAACATGAATGGGAGTTAAGTGAACTCGCCTTGACGATTTATTTTGTAATTGCCCAATATGGAGAGGGTCGTAGTTAGTGCAGTGTGCTGTCCAGCATCTCTTAATTGTCCACCTATTACCTGACTAGGGTTATATTTTTTACCGACATCTCCGAAATAGCATAAATGTTTGAACAGTTTCTTATTATTTAATTCCGATTCAATTCATTGGTAGGGGGTCGGTAGCTCAGTGGTTAAGCTGAGCGTCTGGCACGCCAGAGGTGCGGGGTTCGATTCCCCGCGGTGCCCGCCCTTCCTGCCGGGGTGAGAGGCAAGCGACGCCATATGGCGTCAGCTGTTGAGTGTGTCGTAAAGCTACAATGAAACCAAATCCAATTCATTGGTAATGTTCTCCCAAAATATTGTTTATGGGTGCACAACTTGATGTGCCTGCATGAAGTCGTGCTCCCAGGCCTATGTAGCTGACGCTGCTGGCGCCAGCTTCTGATGACCAATGGCCAGGCGTGTGGATGAATTTAGTGTTATGGCAGTGGCTGGTGAGCCGATCTCACGAGAAGCCCTGCCCGAGCCCACACTCCAAGGTGCGTCAGCGAACACCAAACGGACCTGACAAACAACAACATCCCACAGACAGCAAACGGACCTGACGTACAACACTAGCATCCCACAGACAGCAAACGGACCTGACGTACAACACTAGCATCCCACAGACAGCAAACGGACCTGACGTACAACACTAGCATCCCACAGACAGCAAACGACAGACGACTTCCAATCATCGAGGCGTTGCTGACCAGAGAACAGCCAGCTCCTAACTCTGCTGATCAGGGAAGAACAGCCAGCTCCTAACGTTGCTGATCAGGGAAGAACAGCCAGCTCCTAACGTTGCTGATCAGGGAAGAACAGCCAGCTCCTAACGTTGCTGATCAGACGTCGTGAGATTCCCGGCGGCGCTGGCCAGAGTCGCTGAGGGTGATGAGTGGCCGCAGGCGGCGCAGGTACCGACGGTTTCGCCAGTATATGCGTCCGCTGGGCAGGCGGATGAGGTAATCTCGGCGGCTGCCGACGCCAGTGACTGTGCCGGTACGGTTCCATAGACCGGTCCTCGGGTCCTGCAGAAGCACATGCTGACCCATCCGGAGTGGCTGATGGCGGCGAGTCGCCATTTCATAGTGCTCAGTTACACGCCGCTGCATCTCTTCGGCCTTGGTGTCACACGCGTCTGCCGCTCTCTGTCAACACTCGGCGAATGCCCGGTGATGTGCTGGCACTGTTGACCTGAGCGGATGGCCATACAGGATCTGGTCTGGCGAACGGCCGTGTACTCGCGGCGTGTTGCGCAGCTCCAGCAATCCTTCGGCGTATGCGTCCGTATCTAGATCTCCTCTTGTAGACGTTTTCTGCTTTGCAGGTGTTTGGAATGTCTCCCAGGGCTGTATCTCCTCGGCGGTTGTACTCATCGCCTGAGCTCACCAAGCCCATGCTTGCTCGTCGGCACCTGAACCTGCCGAAGTGGGTGATGAAGGTGGTGAGGTCCCGGTCTTCATCGCGGATCTTGATCTGGAAGTAACCAGATAGCCCGTACAGCTTCGTAAAGTACGACATGTTGCTGGAGATCGAGGCCACCACATCGTGCGGGGATGGCTGCCGGTCACCGGTCTCTTCACGTAGCGGTTTAACTTGGTGAAGTCAATGGTGAGCCGGCATCCCGAGACGGTCCCATCAGCCGATCGCTTGGCCACTGGCACGATAGGGTGCACCCATGCTGTCGGGTGCTCCACTGGCTCGATGACTCCCAGAGCCAGAAGCTCATCCAGCTGCCGTCGAACGTCTTCACGCCAGCAGAATGGTATATGTCGCGCAGTGGTAAGCGCAATTGGAACCGCGTCAGCAGTTAACTCGATCTTCATCGGCTTCCCAGACATCTCTCGTAGCGTTGACTTCACTCCGAACACCTGTGGGAAGTCGGCCTTCATCTGTATGACCAACGCAGTCGATGCGCCCCTAAGCCCAAATAACCAAGTCGGCCTTCATGGCGTCAAAGTGTGCGAGGCGATCACACGTGGATGGCTTCCCCCGACACGCCGCACCCCATGTCGGCGTCCACACCGGCGGCTGCCCAGTGCCCGCCGGCGCTGGTTCAGAGCCGCCCGCGATAGATCCGAGGTCAGCTTCTGGTCCCCGCGGAGGCTCCTCGGCGGCTTGCGAGTTGCCGTTGCCTGAGTATGCGGCGAGGCGATGAGTCGCCTCTCGGTGATCGGTGATCAGTTTGAAGGCGGTGGATCCTGGATCCCGATCCCGCTGTCTTCCAACAGCACGCTGGCGTGCAGTGGATGTTGGGTCTGGGCCAAAAGTCTGTACTCGAGTCTGTACTGCGAACTCGTTGTGGCTAGCCTTGCCCTGCTGTACCGGTGACACAGCCTTCCTGACTGGAGCTGAGTCGGTACCAAGATTATGCACCAGCTGGTTGGATCTCGTGCCCGAATCTCGATCCAGATCCGGATCCAGCGGCGGTGGCGATGGATCCCCGGCTGTGGCGACGTTGCGTATCTGTTCCGGAAAGTTCGCCGGCAGGATACCAAACTTGACAATCATGCCATGACAAGTTGACTGAAGCGTCCGAACTACGGTGACTTGCACGGTTCGGATGATGTCACCCAGCTGAAGTGTGACGTCGCATGTCCCAAAAGTCTCCATCTCGTGATTATCCGCGCTGAACAGTCGGCTAGTTGGTGGGTTCAGGTCACGACGGCGAATCCCCATCTTCTCAGCGCTGCTCAACGACAAAACAGACGTCTCAACCCCGGAGTCTGGTGTCCAGGTGGTGCGGACCGTTCTACCGTCGGACCGATGTAGCTGCATCCGGATCCGTGGTGAGTGATGAGCGGTCACTCCTCTGATCAGCACGTCCACGACACGCGCAACCGGAAGCCGCTCGGCTGGCGCGCCTCTCGCGCCATCTTCAACAAGCACTAGCGGCACCTGGCGGCGGGATCTGGAAGCTTCTCGCCCCTGGTGGCGGCGGCTGGAACTACCCGCGCGCCGCTCGCTGCTCTTTGCGATGTTCCAACACGCTGCTGAGAAGTGTCCCGTCTGGCCACACTTGTGACACAAGCGACCGATCGCTAGGCACGGCTGACCGCGTCGTGAGGCGATGCTCCGCACCGGCCGCACTTCTTCCCGGGCTTGGTTGACGGCCGCCGCACGCTGCTGGGACCGCGAGCTCGGCGGCGCTCTTGTCCATACTGCGACACACGGGACAGTGCCGCCACAGCCGAGCCGCCGATTGCAGTGCTGTTGCTTGCAGCATTTTCCGACGCGCGACAAATGTCGGCAGCCGCTTGAAACGTCAGGTCGGCTACCTCTAAAATGCGGCGGCGTGCGTCCTCGTCACGCGTTCCAATCACTACATGGTCTAAACCTATCGTCTGTACAATGCGAACAAAAGTCACAAAATGACGCTATCTCGCGCAATGCACACGTGCGCACACCTGCGCTGTCGCCGCAGGTGTGCCTGCATGGCCATAATGATATCGTCCATGTCGGCGTCCTCGGGAACGGACAGCCCGAATGGGAAATGGGACCACTCGCGCCCAGTCGTCATCAAGCATCAATAGTAGTGCAGCTCTCTGCTCTGCCGGGCAGAGTTCAGCAATCCCCGTCAGCAAGCTGTATCCTGCGAACTTGGTTTTCCACGTTTGAAGTCCTTCAACGAGTCTGATAAGGAGAGGCGGGGCGCCGGCGTAGCATGGGCGATCGTTGCCCGCTGCTGCATCCTGGGCGCCGGCTGAGTGCCACCAGATGAGACCTGGGCCGCGGCCGCAGGTGCTCCGGCAGACAGCACTCGCTCCATAGGCGCAGCCATCTGATCCTCTCGACGCTGTGCCGAGTCCAGTTGTGGCGCTAACATGCGCGTGAGTATCTCCACTTCTGACGGCTTCTGCTCCCCGTCCACCGCGTCTGGTGCCGCCTCTGCTCCGCCGCTCCCAGCCATGCCGGGCCGCGGGCGATTAGCAGGGGCCGATACTGTGCCGCAACACACCTACCGCTGTGCAACGGACCAGCGCCTACCTGAGATCACTGCACACTCCCAGTCTCACAGTTCACACACTATCGTGATGTTGCACCCATGGGGAACTCAGTGGATCACTTATCACATCGGAGACGAGTGGTCTAGGGGTAAGATGCTCGTCTCACAATCGAAAGATTGTGGGTTCGAGTCTCACCTGTTCGCTACTCTTCGCCCGCGACCAATCGGTGTGACAGATTGGCGACGCTATATGACTCAACAGTCGACGTGTCGTAAAACCAATAACCAACCACTTATATCACATCCTGAGCACCGGCTAGATCGAGCCGTCCTACCGACCGCGCCATGTAATGTTCTGTAAGCTCCGGCTCAGATCCGTGTTCGAGGCCAGCGGCCGCACACGCGAGGGTCGTGGGTCAGACCGCCCGTTTATTGGCTGCGGCTGGCAGCTGGCTGCAGCTGTGGGCTGCCATATGTAAGGAAATACCAAACATGGATCTATGATTTACTTTATATCTGCCGAATGATGATGAATGACTTATCAAACAATCCCGAAAATTCCCAAAAACAGAAGGTTTTATTTTTTTTTTTTAAATTTAAAATAATTTATATTTTATATTTATTTAAAATTTTATTTTTTTATAATTTTTTTTGTTATCCGTGACCTGTCCTCAGATGCCACCATCTACGTCGGCGGGCTGGACGAGAAAGTATCCGAGGCGATCCTCTGGGAGCTCTTCGTACAAGCGGGGCCCGTCGGTGAGTCTCGTGGGCCTCTGGTTGAGCCCGTCGGTGAGTCTCGTGGGCCTCTGGTTGAGCCCGTCGGTGAGTCTCGTGCGGCTCTGGTCGAGCCCGTGTGATGACGCTGTGCCGTCTACGCATAGGACATACTTACGCCAACCATGCTCACTCAATGGTGTGAATGAACCAATGTGTGCTAGATGTGGTGCTGTTCTCACAGTTCGCCACGTTCTGATTTCATGCCCGAGGCTTGGCCTAGAGCGTCGACGTCATTTCGAGAGTGACCAGGCTCATTCTCTCTTAGCAGTTTTCTGTGATTAGTCACAGGTCGTGGAATCCGGAAAGCTCTTCAGCTTTCTATCTGATATGAAATTGTGTACCATTTTGTGTGAAATTGTGTGCCATTTAGCATCAAGATGCATCATGAAGGATACTTGTAGTAGAGGAAACGTATAGCGACGGCTGGAACAATTAATTGTTGTGGGCGCTAAATGACCTCGTAGTCGGCGCACCCTCAAGCCCGAATAATCAATAAAAATCAATCAGTCGCCTAATTTCAGCGGCAGTCTCAGTGGGCACACTTGAGCGTTAGGCTCAGTGGACTAACTTGAGCGTTAGGATCAGTATACTACTTTCAGCGTTAGGCTCAGTGGACTAATTTGAGCGACAGGCTAAGTGGTATAACTTGAGCGTCACTGGCTGCGGTGAGCATCTCTTTCCATCACTTTATGTCTAATTTCCCTGCCACTCAGTGACTGTGACATGCCACCACGGCCCTGGTTTGCCGTGTGACCTGTGGGTGACGGCCTGACACTCAGTGACAGTGACAGTGCTCTGTCACTGTCACATAGGTGGAATCAACACAAAAATTATAATGCTTACATATCAAAAGATATTGAAACAGATTACCCATGTACTTAATATTTATCTGTACAGTGGAATACTTCCTGATCATTCTAATAAAGTAGTTGTAGGTATATTCAAGGCAGGATAACACCATAATTACACATATTATTGACCTTCATCCTTACTCCCTATCTTCTGTACATTTTTGGCAAGATATTACAATTGTAGCATATCCATGCCCATTATACATTTATATAATTAAATTACTAAGCCCATTTAAAAAGAAAATATTCTGCATGGATTATACATTGATTTGATACAATGCACTGAGGTTGAAGGTTCCCTCCTTAGAATACTAGAAGCATACCTTAAAAAATCAGTCTCAGGGAACTAAAGTATTATGAGACATTATCTGATGGGCGCTACATGACCGATGTAGTCGATGCGCCCTGAAGCCCTAATAACTAACTAACGAGACATTATCTGAACCAGTGTTAATTTCTAAGGTGCTCCATAGGGCGTCATTCTAGGACCATTATTATTCATAATATACATCGGGGACAGGTGGTCTAGGGGTTAGATGCTCGTTTTCACAATCGAAAGACTGTCGGTTCGTATCTCACCTGTCGCTACTCTTCGCCCGCGACCAATCCGCGTGAGAGATTGGCGACGCTATATGACTCAACAGTCGACGTGTCGTAAAACCAATAACCAACCAACCATCATATACATCAAGGACTTAGCCTGAATTTTTGAACAAGCAAGTTTGCACTTTTACTTTTATCTCCCCATCTACTTAATCTTTGTTTGCATAGTGGAATATTTCCTGATGATTTTAAGAGAGTAGTTCTACCTATATTCAAGGCAGGATAACACCATAAATTAACAAATCATAACCCTATATCCTTACTCCATATCTTCTATAGTTTTTTGGGGGAAAATACACTCCTATCTGTTAACATATTTGCAGCTAAATAATGCACCAAGCCTGTAGCGCCTAGGTGCGCGGGTAGGCGTAGGATCCGGGAAACCCAACAGAAAGCAAGGGTACCATGCTAATGGCAAATAATGCAGAAGAGGTACCGCGGTGGCGGTCAGGTAATGCCACCTAGTCTGAAGCCAGGAAGGTCATGTTGCCAATTAACACCTGCGAAGAGTAGGGTTTGACCCTACCTTCGCCTAAGTGTGGCCAGCCTCCAGGGAGAGATGATCCCAAAGACACGAGATGGGATATCCGTTCAACAGCATTTTCTGTGTATAAGTAAAGATCTCGAGCAGTTGCGTCGAGCTGATACATTGAAGTACGAATATATATATATATATATATATATATATATATATATATATATATATATATATATGTATATATATATATATAAAGGCGCATGCATTTGTGAAAGCGTACAGATCGGTTAATTCAGTGTGGTAGATAGGTATTATGTCATGTCTATTGCACACAGATCATTAGACATAAGCAGAGAAACAAGCTTTAATTGAAGTGGTTAAGCACGATTAATGGAACTGTTATCTTACGTCAGTTAGTTATTTATTAGAGCTTTAGCATTCGTGGAAGTAAACCTTCAAATTGAAAACAAAAAGAAATCTGTAATCGTATGTCAGGTATAAGGTACCCATGTTTCTCCCATAGTGATATCCAAAATATGCTGGATAAGTTACTAGACAGCATACAAAGCAAAGGAAAAACTTATTATCATAACAGGAGATTTCCACTATAACTTACTGAATATCAGAAATGATGCTAATACAGAGCCTTTCTAAACCTGCTCACCCCATATGAATTTTGAACCATTAACAAAAGCTACTCATGCACATTGTGCCCAGATAGCATTGCTAGAGAATATATTTATAAATGATCCCTCCTATATATGGAGAGAAGCCAATAAAGCTAAAGCTAATAGAAAAGTATTTGATCATACATGAAGTGACTAAATTAAATGATTATTTGGTATTGGCATTTCACAATTCTTGACAACACTGATCCAAATATGTCATGTTCTCAGTTGATTAAAGTATATATAAATGGTATGAAGATTTGAACTAAAACACTCAGTATGAATTAGAATGCAGACGATATAGAAACGTTATGACGTTATATATCGTTATAACAACATGCATGTTAATATTTTCAGGGATGCAAAAAAAGTATTATCAAGCAGCACTTTACCACAATCAGCAGGATGGACAAAAAAAAATGAGAAGAACTTCATAGCATCCTAAATGAACTGATAAATAAGAAAAAAAAACCAGATCCAAACTTCCTGATGCATTAGTGGATGAAGATGGCAATGAATGTGAAAGGAATTGTGCCCCAAATGCATTTAATTATTACTTTGCCTCTATTGGAGAAAAGCTAGAACAAAAATTAACCATCTACACAAAAAGATATAACTGAATACATAGCTGATACCTACCTATGCAAATCTTCGGATACTATAAGTATCTATATACATACCTATGCAATATTTCTACATTCTGCATACTATAAGTCCAATGCAGCTCAAATACGATCAATTATTGAGAACTTGAAATCTGTTCGAGGTGGCATAGATTGAATCAGCAGAAAAAATGTAATGCTTACATATGAAAAGATATTGAAATAGATTACCCATTTACTTAATCTTTGTCTGCACAGTGGAGTATTTCCTGATGATTTTAAGAAAGTATTGTTCTACCTGTATTCAAGGCAGGATAGCATCATAAATTAAGAAATTATAGACGTATATCCGTACCCCCATCTTCTCTACAGCTTTTGGGAGACAATACACTCCTATCTATCAACATACTTGGCATATTTGGAGCTGAATGATGCACTAAGCCTGTAGCGCCTAGGTGCGTGGGTGGCCGTAGGATCCGGGAAACCCAAAAGAAAGAAATGGTGCCATGGTAATGGCAGATAATTGAAAAGAGGTGCCGTGGTAGCGGTCAGGTAATGCAGGAAGTCGTGGATGAAAGGTGATGCCGGATAGTCTGAAGCCAGGGAGACCATACAGCCAATTAACACCTGCGAAGTGTAGCGTCTGACCCAACCTTCCCGTAAGCGTTGCCGGTCTCCGGGTAGACATGATCCCAAAGCGCGGTGTGGCATTTTCTGTGCATAAGTAAAGATCTCACGAGCAGTTGCGTCGGGTTAATACATTGAAGTACGAATATATATATATAAAGGCACATGCATTTGTGAAAGCGTACAGATCAGTCAGTTAAGTGAAGTAAACATGCTATTTTGTCAGATGGCTATTGGACACAGATCATTAGAGATAAGCAGAGAAACAAGCTTTAATTGACGTGGTTAAGCACGAGTAATGAAACTCACCTTACGTCAAAGGGCGAACCTTAAGTACATCACGTCGTCCAATAGACGGCGGCACTCGCGCACGGCAGTCGACCGGCGAGCGCTGGTGCGCTCCGCTACAAGCCCTTTTCAAGTTGGCTTCAGAAAAAAGCATAGTACATACATGCCCATTATGCATTTATATAATGCAATAACTAAATCGATTTAAAATTAAGACGTATTCTGTGTGAATTGTATATAGACTTGAAAAAGGCCTGCAACACAGTTCGCAGAGATATACTGGTTAGAAAAATAGCATTGAAGTTGAAGGTTCCTTAGAATACTAGAATCATACCTTAAAAATAGATGTCAGGAGCTTAAAGTATATGTGACATTATCTGAACCAGCGTTAATTTTTTAGGTGCTCCACAGAGCTTCATTCTAGGACCATTATTATTCATCATATACATCAATGACTTAGCCTGAATTTCTGAACAGACAAAGTATGTACTTTTTTCCTGATGACAGCTATTCTTGTCCAGGCTAGAAACACAGATGAATTACATAATAAAATGAATGGCAGTGTGCCAGACCTAACCAAATGGTTTAAGCAAATAGGTTGTCACTGAATGTATCAAAAAGAAACTAGCAATTTTGTCCGGAACTCCAAGTGATGATATAGATATAATGATCAATTTTGCAAAAGTGACCAGAAAACAACAAATGAAGTATTTTAGCAAAGTGTTTGATGAAAAATTTATTTGGTATGGGCACATTGATTATGTTACAGCCTATCATTAGTAGAAACATGGGTATTATGGGGAGGACAAAACACTGCATTACAAGTCGAGAACTGATATACTTATACAACTCTGTAATCGTTCCCTATTTAAACTACTGTGCTGTGATTTTGGGATTTATTATCCCCACCCCCCCAGATTAGACCAAATTATATTATCCCAGAAACATGCATAATGAATTATGGATTATAGGCATTATGATTATCTTACAAATGAGTTAATTATTATCAAGTAAAACATTTTCAAGTTCACTGATATGGTACAGGGACAAAACATATTAAGACTGCACAAATTCATCCATCATCAGACTTAATAAGAGCCACAAGGGCCCATCCAGCTAAGTCTGTAAATGGAAGATACCATAAGCCTGTTAAGAAGACCCACCCCAACCATCATCACATCCTAAAGAAACCATCCACCAACATCCCACCCACCTATCAATGCCTATCTACCCTAGCTATCCAGCCCTATTCCCTGATCCCTCTTCACACATGTGGATTGAATGCCTTATCAATAATTTTCAAACTGCATCCATGCCAGCCTAAAGTGGTCTGTTCCGTGCACACTTACTTAGCATAAATCTCACCACATGCATCACAAATTAGAACAAAAAAACAAGATTTTTCTGCCTAAGTAAATTATCCACCCTACTTTTAAATACCTTCAATGAGGAACTCGCCACAACATCAGCAGGCAGCCTATTCCACTGATCAACAACCCTTTGACTGAATACCTGTTGTCGCTTAACTTCCTACACCTCAACTTGTCTAGCTTTAATTGATGACCCCTATGTGATACTCTAAACTGAAGAGCATCATTAAAATTGACCTAATCTAGTACTTTGACAATTTTGTACATTTCAATCATGTTCCCCTTAATCTCCTATCCTTGAGTGAGTACATATCTAATGCCACAAGCTATTCTCAATATTCTAAGGTACCTATTCCATTGATGAGTCTAGTTGGTTTGCACTGCACTCTTTCTAACATATCTATATCTTTTTATAGGTTAGGGCTCCATGCTGGTACAGAATATTCCAAGTGGGGTTGCACATATGCTGAGTAGTTTTTCATGACACCCTTGCTCTTATATCTCACACTTCTATTAATGAGTCTCAGCATTCTGAATGCCCTGTACCTAGATGAGATACGTTGCTTTTCTGCTTTAAGGTCCTTTGAAACCAAAACACCTAAGTCTCTTTCCTCTTCAATACCATCCAGTTCCCTCCCTCCCATTGTATATCTGAAAGTCTGGGATGGGTTAGATGATGTAAAGTAATTACATGGACAGTACAAAGTTTTGTTGAAATAAAAACAATGCATTTTGAAGCACAAATATTCCTAAGACATAAGTTGCTAATCCAACTGTAATATCTCACTGTATACTCTAGTTACCAGAAATTATCATTAGCTTAGCAAGCACTTAAACAGCAGAGTTGAATAACATTTCTTCTTCGCGAATGATCAGTTCTCGTCGAAGCGCCATAAAGCCCAAATAACTACCGAATAACATTTTTAAACTTGCTTCAGGCGATCGCAACTGCAAATTACTTGGCCACTGAAGAAATCCCATTAAATGTGAATACAATATATGTATTTGTACATATATGTATCAATCTGTTCCTGGTAACAAGGTAAAAAGGGTACATACCTATTTGGGCATAGTACAAATTATCTGTGGATAATTCAAAATGAAATGTAGCCATATTTATGATACAGAATGAGCAACTTCCTTTTCTGGTATCCATGATTTGGGTTCCCCAAGAACAGAACATGCTCTTGTCTGGGGCTGCTTCGTGCCTTAATAAGGTGAGGAATAGTGCGACAGGTTAGGTTATCAACATGGATGTACATAACATTAAAGAGAACCAATATCGTTTAGGAAAATACCTAGAAGACGAGCTTGGGGATGAATTCCCAGATCATGAACTTATTACAACTAGCTGTAACTACACACTTCCAAATTCATTTAGAATGTAATGGCGAGGACTTACCCAGAATTTCTGAACAAACAAGTATGTACTTTTTGCTGATGACACAGCTATTCTTGTCAAGGCTGCACAAATTTATCCATCACACATTGCCACATGCAATGGCTGAATATTTCAATATGCAACACCTACTAGTCATTAAGTCGTTGAATTTAAGTCAGTCATTAAGTCAAAGTGGTTACACTTAATAAAAGCCACAAGGGCCCATCCAGTTAAGTCTGTAAATGGAAAACCCCATAAGCCTGTTAAAAGACCCACCCAAACCATCACCACATCCTAAAGAAACCATCCGCCAACATCCCACACACCTGTCAGTGCTTATCTACCCTAGCTATCCAGCCATATTCCATTGCTCAAGGGAATGCAAGTTTTCTTAGCCCCCACCGGCATCCAATGGTCAGCAATATATCTGAAACATGGCTTACGAAGGATACCAAACGATGGTTAGTGCAGTTAGTTAAGGTTCTAAAAAAGAACATGATTCGTTGGGTACACAACACAGACACACACACATATGTACATACACACAATAATTATCGAGCATGCTTAATGTTAATGAGGTCTAATGACTGCAATGCGGATGTATAACAATATGAACAACAGCCCATGTATTACAATCGGCGAGCGGTCGCGCCCAGCAGCGATCCTGCCGCGTCAGCACGCGAAGTTCGGCGCAGGAGCGTTCTGACCGCCGCCGCAGCCAGTCGACTGGGGCGGCGGGTCGTCGCCGTCACGGGGCCCACCGACCGTCCAGCCGGCACCGGTCGCCGGTCGGCTACCGCGCCGGTACGCGCCGTTGTCGCTCTGTGCCTCGAGCCACAGCGACGCCGGCAGCTGCTCGTGCCGCGACTGTGGCGGACTCGCCGCGTCGCCGTCGCACCGCCGGTAGAAGAGCATGTAGGGCGCGTCGGTTGGCGTGCCGGCGCCGCCGCGGCCACCCCAGGCGTCCAGGTGACCGACCGACAGCGGTGTCACGTAGTTGTCGTCGAGGCGGCACCAGACGGACGGCGCGGCGTCCGGGCCGGTGGCGTCGGATGACCTCGCCACGCAGTAGTAGTGGCCGGCGTCCAGCGAGCCGCCGCGGTGCACCACCAGTGCATACAGCCGGAACTGGACGGCCGGCCGGCCGCGCACCGGCACCCACAGCTGCTCCGTCAGCGCCACGGGTGTCAGCACCTTGCGGCGCACGCCCGTGCCACGCTCGAACAGGAAGCGCACCAGCGAGATGACTAAGTAGTGCGGCGGCTGTAGAATTTGCAGCTGTCGGTCGGCGTCGCGCAGTTCAGAGCACCGCTGACAGTGGTATTGGTTCTCGCCGGACAGCCGCTCGGCTGCCAGATACTGCCCTAGCAGATCAGACACCTGGAGGTCGGCACGAGGTTGAGACGGCAGAGAGTCCGGCACGGCCAAGTGCAGGTCGGTGATGCTGTCCAGGTGGCGCGACACAGAGCCGCACGTGCAGCACGTGCAGGTCGTCTCGGCACTGCCGGCCAACAGACGCTGCACCAGAGTCGGAGCTGGTAGCGGCGGCGGGTCAGTGGCACGACCGCCGCCGACCGTCGGCTGTCGAGAGTCGCCGGACAGGACATCACCACCACGGCGGGACGGTGGTGGTTCCTGGGAAGTACGACCCCCGCTGAGGTCGGCTTGGAGCGCGCCGCACTGTCCGGCGAGCCGAGCGTCACACGGGGCTGCGCCGCCGCTCGACCATCGAGGCCGACATTTGAGGCCGGCGGACGGGCGCGTTAGTGCACTGTCGTCCCGAGTTGCGGCAGGTAGGGCAAACGGAGGTCGTGTCTGCTGACCACCGTCCGCCAGCGACGGCGCCAGTTGAGGCCGCGGTGACTGCGAAGCCTTGGAGGACGTATGCGGCTGTGGTTGACCAACGCCAGGTGGAGCCACGGACATCTCTTCGTGAAGCGCGTCCAAAAGGTACCTGAGCAGCTCCGAGCAGTCTTGCTGGCGGCCCGCCTCCAGCCAGGGCGGCAGTGCGGTGCGTGTGAAGGCCGACGGTGAGAAGGCGGGCCGCTCCGAGAAGGCCAGGAACGCGAACACCCGCTGCAGTGCCGCCAGGTGGTGCTGGCACGGACTGGGCCGTGACGTCATCACTCCGTAGCGGAACTGTTCTGAGTGGAAGAGCGCCTGCAGCACAACGTTGATATAGCACGTGTTGCCGAGGTTTTTGAGACCTCGCCTCGGCGGTGGTGGCGACGACATGGCGGTGTGGCTCACGTCACAGCCGAGGTCGATGTCGGGGCCGGGGTCAGGACCCGGACCGGGACCGGACGGGTGGGACCATGCGGCCTGGGACGGTCGGGTACGGCTCTGTAGCAAGAGCGCCGGCGTCGGATGGTGTGCGGTCAGTGTCGGGTGGAGCCTCATCAGTGTGTAGGCCACGTCGGCCAGCTGTGCGCAATCGTCGCCGTGCGGGCTGGCCTCCTGTCTCAGCTGGTCCAGCAGCGACGGCAGGTGGGGCAGCACCTTATGGAAGACTCCAGGTGAGTTTTGGGAACCCAGCAGCATCAGGGTAACCACTCGGAAGACAAAGCGGCGAACGGCCGGCAGAGAAAGCGCCCTGAACAGCTTATCAACGCGGTCGATCACGAGCTGGTCGAGGTCGTCGGTGTGTCTCCGAGAGGCCAGCTTCCTCATCAGGCAGCAGAACCACGTGGCCAGCTGCGTGCAGCAAGGCCACAGCAGGAGCCGGTCGCAGAGCAGATCGATGCCACGCCAAGTCGCCTCGTCACCGTCCTGTGACTTCGAGGGCGTCATGCTGACCACCCGGTTCAACTTGTCGGAGGGCCGCCACAGGTCGCGCATGAGTGTTGCGAACGACTTCACGAGTGCTCCCTTCATGGCCGATGTTGTGATGTTGATGTCGGACGTGTACTGGTCGCACAGGAAGGAGTCGTGCAGCACACGCGTGTTGCTCTGGCACTGGGGCACAGAGTTCATAAAGCATGCGTTGCCTATGTTCCTTAGCTCGATGAGGCCGCGCAGCTGGTTGACGCTACCACTGCTGCCGCCACCACCACCGCCGCTGCCACTGTCGTAGCCACCGCTGTCGAAGTCACTGTCACCGTCACTGCTGCCGCCATAGCCACTTCCTCTGCCTCCGCTCCCGTCTCCGTCGCCGCCGCTACCACCGCCGCCACGGCTGCCATCGCTGCTGCCGCTGCCATCACCTCTGCGGCCGTTACCGCCGCCGCTGCCGCTGTCACCGCCTCTACCGCCGCCACGGCTGCCGCTGCCATCACCTCTGGCGCTGTCACCACCTCTGTCGCCGTCGCCGCCGCCGCCGCCGCCGCCGCCGTCGTCGTCAATCAGACTGTCGCTGCGACACGCGGCAAACGTTTCAACCACAGCTTTACGGGAGTCTGAGCCAGTTCTCGAAATTGGTGCAACTATGCGGCCAGCCGAAGATCTGTCTGTGGGCCGGGCTGTGGCGAGCACAGAAGCCGCGTTGCCCCGCGCGATTGCGGCGGAAATGCGTTGCCGCAGCCACGCTGTCTCGCGGCGTTCGCCGGTGCGGGCCGTTATGTGACGCCCGAGCTCCCGCAGAAATTCTGAGACAGCGGGTCCTAGAACGCCGGTTGTCTCAACGGCTAAGGGCTCGAACCTGTACCGCGAGCAGAGGTCGGCATAGTGGCGGCGTTTGCGAGCTTCTGCCGCACGAGCCGCAGACCCGGGCTCTAGCGCCGATTGCACCAGTACGGTATCGGCGAAGGTGTCTACACAAGTAACGTCCCATGTCAAACACCTTCCTCCACTGTATGGGAACAGCGTAAGCCCATCTGGCCGCTTGCCGTCGCCCCGGTCGAGACCCACCGGCTCCAGGATGGCAGGGATTCCCGCACTTGAGAGGCCTCGTTTCACTAAGTCATTCAGGTGTGTGTGACGTGGGAGACGGCCAACGCTCTTGAGGCAGGATAGTCCGTGGTGTCCAAGCCGGTCAACCGGGCGGTTGCATTGACGACAGCGATGTGGTTCGCACACTGCAGCCCCTAGGCGAAGCGCCACCGCCACACGGATTGTCTCGTCGTCCAGGTGAAGACCGAGGTTGGGCACAGGGACAGCTTGCAGCCAGGCGGCGGTATGCGGCTGAGTGGCAGCGAGTAGGCGCGCGCGGTGCACCTGGTTGGCTACGCCGATCAGCTGGTCGCGAATCACGGTGGCGCCCAGGCTGTCCCATGCGCGCTGACTACTGGCAGATGTCGCGTCTGGTAGCTCTTTGACCCCTGTCAGCTCCGTGAAACGCTGCACCGCTGACTGTAGCGAAGACGGCGCGTCGCTGTCGGAGAGGCCTGGACATATACTGCGGACCAGCGGAAGAGCTGCGCTCAGTGAGGCCACGTAACACGGCAGCGCCAAGGCCTCGACAGAGCGCACCCCGAGGCCGCCCAGTCTGAGCGGAAGCGTTGCCTGCTTCCACGCCGTACCACTGACATCGACGTTGGAAACCGTTACCAGTGTCTCGCGAACCAGCTCATCGATCTTTCTTAGGGGGTCAGGCTCCTTGTACAGGGGTGCTGAGCGCAATAAGTATGACAAACGTGGTGCTGACACGTGGTGGACAAGGAAGAAGACAGCGGTGTGGCTGTCTAACTGGTGAAGGCGGGCGCACAGACGTGCGATGGTCTCTGAGGCGATGTTGGTGGCAGCGGTGAGTCCGGCGTCGCACAGCGGTGAACCGAGGAGCGTGAGGGCGTCCAGAGGAGTCTCTACTATCTCTGGCAGTGCGTCACGTATTTCACCCATAGCTGAGTCGCGAACTGAAGAAGATAGGGCGCCAAGAAATGCTACCTCGCACTTGGCGGGGTTCAGCTGAAGACCGATCCCTGGCAGAGCCGAGGCTAGCGAACGGAGATCAGTTACGACAGTGTCTACCGGGCCGGCGAGCGTGGCGTCGTCGAGGTACCATACGTTCAGAACTGACCGCATGGCCCGAGCACAGGGATCAACAGCGAGAGCGAATGCAGCAGGACCGAGGGGATCGCCTTGTTGAACGCCACTGCACGACATCACCGTCTGATCGCCGATGTGGAGGAGAGTCGGCGCACCGTAGGCTTGACGTGCCATCGGGTAGATCTCAGGACAGCGTTCTCGTATGCGCGCTAGGATGACGTCGCGGCGGACCGTGTTGAACGCGTTCCTGACATCCACCTTGACCAGGACATGGGGGTTGAAGGAGTCGGTGACGGTGGTCGCGATATATTCGCGAGCCGCGTGCACGGCGGCCTCGCACCCCAGCGGCGTGCCGACTCCGAGTTGGATGGGGCGGAGTTCTGCTACGAGGTGGCTAGAGATATGCCGCGCGCCCATGCGCCCAGGCAGACGGCGGTATACACTACCAACAGCTATTGGTCGTAGTCCGTCGTCTTTCTTCCGTAGCGCGCAAAGCGATGCTCCGAACAGCGCGTCACGTCCGCACTCCGGGACGCAGCCTCCCAACACTAGGTTAGTTAGAGCAGTAAGCGATTTGAGGAGGCGACGTCCAGACTCTGCTGCCTCTCGGGACAGCAGCTGACGCAGGTGCAGTGGCCGTATTCCGTCAAGGCCCGCCGAAGAGCCCGGTGGCATGGTGAAGATGGCGTCCTCTACCTGCTCCTCCGTGACGGTTAGCGGTGACGGGTCAGAGACAGTGGGCGGGGGAGGAAGTTCCTCGTCGTCCGGTGCTGGCGGGTGTTTGCAGCGTAAGGCGGCAATGACCTCGTCTGTCGGCTCTGCGAACGTGTCACTAGATGTCAAGACACGGAGGGCCGCGCGGATGTCTCCATCTGCACATTTAGCGCGAACTCGGCGCGCGATCGAGTCGGTAGTTGTGACGCGCTGAGTGGCGGCATTCCGCTGCTCGGGTGCTGGCTGCGTGGCCATGCTGTCCATGTCGGCGATCTGTCGTTTTATGTGTGAGGCGGCGGTGAGGCGGGGTTCCTCGCTCCTTGCGGCGTCCGGGGCACGCAGCGCAGTGAAGGCAAATGATAGAAACATCCACCAGGATTGTGGGGTAGGGTCGTTCAGTGCCTCGTTCAGCCGATTGGACAGCGAGTCGGCGACTACCGAGCGAGCTGCCTTGGGAATTCGGGCGATAACCTTTGTACTCGATCGGAGCCTGGCCAAGCCCGAGGAAATACCGCCAGCCGGAGCCTCCGACGGTTGGGTAGATGGAGAGATACCGGCAACTGGTCGACCGAGGCAAGGTTGGCAGTACCACACAGGCAGGCCACGTGCCTGGGCGACTGTAAGCCTGGCGCATGAGGTATGCCAGCGCTGGCTACAGGAGCTGCATGTGATGGCGGCTTTCCGTGAACTCCGACTGGTGCAGGCCGCGCAACCGACTGAGGTCTTGTTGCCGTGGGCGGTGGCCGCTGCAGCCTGTGATTGCCTGTGCTGCTGTGTCGTAGAGTCGGGATAGATCGTAGAGCTGTCCGTCAATTCGCTGTGCTTGAGGCCGTCGTTGACACCTCGTGTTTGTTCGGGTGTTGACGCAGGCCGCCGGTCGCCATCGCTTCGTGACTGTGTTGTCGCTGGTGCGAGCTGCCGCTGGTTGCAGGACTGCGTGACAGGACTTTTACGACAGGTGTCGCATCGCCAGTTGATGCTGGCCGCCGCAATATCCTGCAGGTCTTTCCGTTTCAGTGCAGCACAGCGCCCATGGAACCATTGCTCGCACTGGTAGCATCGTGCGGAGCCCCGACCAACATTTAATTTACACAAGCCGCATGGGTAGGGTGTATTTTGGCACATCGGGTACTAGATAAATAGATGCATTTCCTCAATGAACTTGCCTTCTTTTGCTTTCTTTTTTAGTTTCTTTTGCCTTCATTTTTAGTTTCTTTTGCCTTCATTTTTATTAATTTTAACATTTTGGTTGCGATGTCCGAATGGTTTGTGTCCTGACAGTGCGACCGTCACAATGTCACGTTCGTGATTTTAAATTTTAGCTAGCTTCATCAATCGGAATTCTGATTTTTTATGGATGAAAAATCATGGTTTCGTCAATACTTATCTCGGAAAATATGGCCCGGTGCTGTTCCATTTTGAATTATTCTGCGGCCTCTGGCCTAAAATATATCACTGTTCAAATTGCACCCGGCGGCGAAATTCAATGCGTCAAAATGCAGGGAAAAAAGGCACACAAATACGGGGCTCGCAAAAGGTCGACCGTCAGCTAAACTCACTTTCGCCTAAGTGTGGCCAGCCTCCAGGGAGAGATGATCCCAAAGACACGAGATGGGATATCCGTTCTATATATATATATATATATATACATATATATATATATATATATATATATATATATATATATATATATATGTATATGTATATATCTATATAGATATATAAAGGCGCATGCATTTGTGAAAACGTACAGATCAGTTCATTAAGTGTGGTAGACAGGTATTATGTCATGTCTATTGCACACAGATCATTAGAGATAAGCAGAGAAACAAGCTTTAATTGAAGTGGTTAAGCACGATTAATGGAACTGTTATCTTACGTCAGTTAGTTATTTATTAGAGCTTTAGGGTGCATCGACTACATTGGTCATGTAGCGGCCATAACAATATAACTTATTTACACGTCGATACATCACGCATGCTTGCTATCATCTTACGTCAAAGGGCGAACCTTAAGTACATCACGTCGTCCAATAGACGGCGGCACTCGCGCACGGCAGTCGACCACCAGGCCTGGTGCGGCGCTCCGCTACAAGCCCTTTTCAGGGGTTTGCATAAAAAAAGGTACGTGGTGAACCCATACCCATTATGCATTTATATAATGAAATAACTAAACCAATTTAAAATTAAAAAATATTCATTATTAATCATATTAATCAATTACTTCTTACTTAATTTTTTAAAAAAAAAAATTTTTACTTTTTGGAACAGACACCATTTTTTTTAAAGCGTTTAAAAAAAAAGAAATAATCAATAAAATGAAGGGCATTGTTGCAGAGCGAACAAAAAAGTTTTAAGCAAAAAAGGTGTTTCCCTATATATTTTCAAAAAAAAAAAATAACTTTTTTTTTTTGAAACCCAAGTAGTAACATATATATATATAAAAATCAATTCTGCCAAAAGTGATCGAAAACAAAAAAATTAAGTATTTTAAAAAAAATTCTTTTAAAAAAAAAAATTAGTTGGGGGGGGAAATTTAATTTTGGTAAACTTACTTTTAAATAAAAATAAAAATTTGGGGTTGGAGGAAAAAAAACTTTTTTATTAGAAAAGAAATAAACCAATTCAACTATTTAATTATTCCCTCCCTTACTTATTTAAATTTCTATTTAGTTATTTTTATAATAATCACCCAAAACAAAATACAAAATTAAAAAAACACACAAAAAAACCAAAACAAATAATGATTAAAAGCATTTTGAATTTCTTAAAAAAATAGTTATTTTTTAATTATACAAAATTTTAAAAATTAATTTAAAAAATAAAAGAAAAAAAAATAAGACCTCAAAATAAAAATAACACATAACCATCACCAATTGCTAAATCCTATTTTTTAAAACTCCTACTCCCCCATTAATCAAAAAATAGTTATTAATTAAAAATAATAAAAGGAACCCAACTAAATACATAAGTCCCTAAAAAGAAAACTAATTAAATTTAAAAAAAAAACCCCCCCCTCCCCACAACCAAAACCCACCCACCACCACCACCCCCAACACCAACCAACCCCCAACCACCCCACCCTCCCAACCCTACCCCCTTTATCCCCCCTAACCAAACCTGATTCCAAAACCTCCCTAAAAATTTTAAAATTCAACCCCTCCCCCCTAAAATTGTCTGTATCCCCCCCTTCCTTTACCAAAAACCCCCCTCATCCCCCCCCTAAATTAAAAAACAAAAACCCCCCCCCACCACCAAAAAAAATTACCACCTACATAAAACTACACTCAAAACTATACACTCAATCCATACCATTAACAACTATCCTAATCTATTAACCAACCCCCCTATAACCCAAGGGCTTTTGTTTCCCAACCCTCTACACCCCCTTATTCTATAACCTTTATTTACCCTACCTTTCTTATACCCTAAAATGTCTAACCCCAATCAACCTTCCCGGCCCTAATCCATTTACAAAATATAAAAATCCCCCTTATCCCCCTTAACCTCCCTAACTTCTTAACAAATTTTTCATTACAAGCCTTTCTCCATATTCTAAGTTACCTATTCCACTGATGAGTCTAGTTCCTTTGCACTGCACTCTTCCTAACACATCTATATCTTTTTCTAGGTAGGGCTCCGTGCTTGTACAGAATATTCCAAGTGGGGTCGCACATATGCTAAGCACAGCTTTTCATGACTTCCTTGCTCTTATATCTCACACTTCCATGAATGAGGCCCAGCATTCTGAGTGCCCTGTTCCTAGATAAGATACCTTGCTTTTCTGCTTTAAGGTCTTTTGAAACCAACACACCTAGGTATCTTTCCTCTTCAATAACATCCAGTTTCCCCCCCCTCCCATTGCATATCTGAAAGTCTGGGATGGGTTATATGATGTAAAGTAAATACATGGACAGTACAAAGTTTTGTTGAAATAAAAACAATGCATTTTAAATCATAAATATTCCCACGACATAAGTTGCTATTCTAACTGTAACATCTCACTGTATAATCTAGTTATCAGAAATTATTATTAACTTAGCAAGCACTTAACAGCAGTGTTGAAGAACATTTCTTAAACTTGCCTCAGGCGATGGTAATTGCAAATTACTTGGCCACTGAAGAAATCCCATTATATGTCAATACAAAATATGTATTTGTACATATAGGTATCAATCTGTTCCTGGTAACAAGGTGAAAAGGGTACATACCTATTTGGACATAGTACAAATTATGTGTGGATAATTCAATATGAAATGTAGCAATATTTCTGATACAGAATGAGCAACTTCCTTTTCTGGTATCCATGATTTGGGTTCCCAAGAACAGAACATGCTCTTGTCTGGGGCTGCTTGGTGCCTTAATAAGGTGAGGAATAGTGCGACAGGTTAGGTTATCAACATGGATGTACATAACATTAAAGAGAACCAATATCGTTTAGGAAAATACCTCGAAGACGAGCTTGGGGATGATTTCCCAGATCATGAACTTATTACAACTAGCTGTAACTACCCACTTCCAAATTCATTTAGAATGTAATGGCGAGTGGGACTTTCCATAATACATCTTAATGCTAGATCCACGAAGAACAAATTTGATGACATACAAGTTTCCTTAGTCCCCAACTACTCCCAGAGTAGTTGTTCTACCTATATTCAAGGCAGGATAACACCATAAATTAACAAATCATAGACCTATATCCTTACTCCAAATCTTCTGTAGTTTTTTGGGGAAAAATACACTCCTATCTATTAACATATTTGCACCTAAATAATGCACTAAGCCTATAGCGCCTAGATGCGCGGGTAGGATCCGGGGAACCCAAAAGAAAGAAAGGGTACCATGGTAATGGCAAATAATGGAGAAGAGGTACCGCGGTAGCGGTCAGGTAATGCCGGAAAGTCGTGGATGAAAGGTAATACCAGCTAGTCTGAAGCCAGGAAGGTCATGTTGCCAATTAATACCAGCGAAGTGTAGGGTTTGACCCTACCTTCGCCTAAGTGTGGCCAGCCTCCAAGGAGAGATGATCCCAAAGACACGAGATGGGATATCCGTTCAACAGCATTTTCTGTGTATAAGGAAAGATCTCACGAGCAGTTGCGTCGAGCTAATACATTGAAGTACGAATATATATATATATATATATATATATATATATATATATATATATATATATATATATATATATATATATATATATATATATATATATATAAAGGCGCATGCATTTGTGAAAGCGTACAGATCGGTTAATTAAGTGAGGTAGACAGGTATTATGTCATGTCTATTGCACACAGATCATTAGAGATAAGCAGAGAAACAAGCTTTAATTGAAGTGGTTAAGCACGATTAATGGAACTGTTATCTTACGTCAGTTAGTTACTAATTAGTGCTTTAGGGTGCATCGACTACATTGGTCATGTAGCGCCCATAACAACACAACATATTTACACGTCGATACATCACGCATGCTTGCTATCATCTTACGTCAAAGGGCGAACCTTAAGTACATCACGTCGTCCAATAGACGGCGGCACTCGCGCACGGCAGTCGACCGGCGAGCGCTGGTGCGCTCCGCTACAAGCCCTTTTCAAGTTGGCTTCAGAAAAAAGCATAGTGCAAGCATGCCCATTATGCATTTATATAATGAAATAACTAAACCGATTTAAAATTAAGAGATATTCATTATTATTCATCATATACATCAATGACTTACCCAGAATTTCTGAACAAACAGTATGTACTTTTTGCTGATGACACAGCTATTCTTGTCAAGGCTGCACAAATTTATCCATCACACATTGCCA
Organism: Ashinkailepas kermadecensis; assembly: GCA_034440615.1. NCBI lineage: Eukaryota > Metazoa > Arthropoda > Thecostraca > Neolepadidae > Ashinkailepas > Ashinkailepas kermadecensis. Next base: position 48,849 of record JAOTOM010002408.1, read on the forward strand.
CATGCAATGGCTGAATTTTTCAATATGCACCACCTACTAGTCATTAAGTCGTTGAATTTAAGTCAGTCATTAAGTCAAAGTGGTTACACTTAATAAGAGCCATAAGGGCCCATCCAGTTAAGTCTGTAAATGGAAAACACCATAAGCCTGTTAAAAAGACCCACCCAAACCATCACCACATCCTAAAGAAACCATCCGCCAACATCCCACACACCTGTCAATGCTTATCTACCCTAGCTATCCAGCCATATTCCATTGATCAAGGGAATACAAGTTTTCTTAGTCCCCACCGGCATCCAATGGTCAGCAATATATCTGAAACATGGCTTACGAAGGATACCAAACTATTCTTTGGAATTACAATTACTCAATGTTTGCATCTAGTCGATGTTACAGGGAGGGTGGGGACCAGCAATTTATGTATGGAAAGCTATGCAACAAGAAGTATTAGTACCATAGCAACCTCATTGAAGCCTCATTTGTGGAAGTAAACTTCAAATTGAAAACAAAAAGAAATCTGTAATAGCATGTCAGGTATAATGTACCCATGTTTCTCCCATAGTGATATCGAAAATATGCTGGATAAGTTACTACACGGCCTATAAAGCAAATAAAAATACTTACTATCATAACAGGAGATTTCAACTGTAACTTACTGAATATCGGAAATGATGCTAATACAGAGCCTTTCTAAACTTGCTCACCCCATATTAATTTTAACCCACTATAACAAAAGCTACTCATGCACATAGTGCCCGAATAGCATTGCCAGATAATATATTTAGAAATGATCTCTCCTATATTTGGAGAGAAGCTAATAAAGCTAAAGCTAATAGAAAAGTATGTGATCATAATCAAGTGACTAAATTAAATGATTATTTGGTATTGGCATTTCAAAATTTTGACAACACTGATCCAAATATGTCATGTTCTCAGTTGATTAAAGTATATATAAATGGTATGAAGCTTTGGACTAAAACACTCAGTATGAATTTGAGTACAAACGATGTAAACATGTTATGACGTTATATATCGTTATAACGACATAAATGTTAATATTTTCAGAGATGGAAAAAAGTATTATCAAACAGCACTCTACCACAATCAGCAGGATGGACAAAAAAACTTTAGAAGAACTTCATAGCATCCTGAATGAACTGATAAATAAGAAAAAAAAACTAGATCCAAACTTCCTGATGCATTAGTGGATGAAGATGGCAATGAATGTGAAAGGAATTGTGCACCAAATGCATTTAATAATTACTTTGTCTCTATTGGAGAAAGGCTAGAACGAAAAAAATTGCATCTACAGAAAAAGATCGAATTGAATACATAGCTGAACCTACCTATGCAAAGTTGTCTGATACTATAAGTGCTGTATGACCAACGCAGTCGATGCGCCCGTAAGCCCAAATAACCAACTGATACTATAAGTACCAATGCAGCTCAAATACAATCAATTATTAAGAACTTGAAGTCTGTTGGAGGTGGCATAGATGAAATCAAAAGTAAAAATGTAATGCTTACACATGGAAAGATATTGAAACAGATTACCCATCTACTTAACCTTTGTCTGCATAGTGGAATATTTCCTGATGATTTTAAGAAAGTAGTTGTTCTATCTATATTCAAGGCAGGATAACATCATAAATTAAGTAATTATAGACTTATATCCTTACTCCCCATCTTCTCTACAGCTTTTTGGGAAAAAATACACTCCTATATATCAACATACTTGGCATATTTGGAGCTACATAATGCACTAAGCCTGTAGCGCCTAGGTGCGTGGGTGGCCGTAGGACCCGGGAAACCCAAAAGAAAGAAATGGTGCCATGGTAATGGCAGATAATTGAGAAGAGGTGCCCTGGTAGCGCTCAGGTAGTGCAGGAAAGTCGTGGATGAAAGGTAATGCCGGATAACCTGAAGCCAGGGAGACCATACAGCCAATTAACACATGCGAAGTGTAGCGTCTGACCCAACCTTCCCGTAAGCGTTGCCGGTCTCCGGGTAGAGATGATCCCAAAATCGCTGCATTGAATTTTCTGTGCATAAGTAAAGATCTCACGGGCAGTTGCGTCGGGTTAATACATTGAAGTACGAATATATATATATAAAGGCACATGCATTTGTGAAAGTGTACAGATCATTCAGTAAAGTGAAGTAAACGCTATTTTATCACATGGCTATTGGACACAGATCATCAGAGATAAGCAGAGAAACAAGCTTTAATTGACGTGGTTAAGCACGAGTAATGAAACTCACCTTACGTCAAAGGGCGAACCTTAAGTACATCACGTCGTCCAATAGACGGCGGCACTCGCGCACGGCAGTCGACCGGCGAGCGCTGGTGCGCTCCGCTACAAGCCCTTTTCAAGTTGGCTTCAGAAAAAAGCATAGTACATACATGCCCATTATGCATTTATATAATGCAATAACTAAATCGATTTAAAATTGAGACGTATTCTGTGTGAATTGTATATAGACTTGAAAAAGGCCTGCAACACAGTTCGCAGAGATATACTGGTTAGAAAAATAGCATTGAAGTTGAAGGTTCCCTCCTTAGAATACTAGAATCATACCTAAAAATCGATATCAGGAGCCTAAAGTATATGAGACATTATCTGAACCAGCGTTAATTTTTAGGTGCTCCACAGAGCTTCATTCTAGGACCATTATTATTCATCATATACATCAATGACTTAGCCTGAATTTCTGAACAAACAAGTATGTACTTTTTTGCTGATGACAGCTATTCTTGTCCAGGCTAAAAACACAGATGAATTACAGAATAAAATGAATGGCAGTGTGCCAGACCTAACCAAATGGTTTGAAGCAAATAGGTTGTCACTGAATGTATCAAAAACAAACTAGCAATTTTGTCTGGAACTCCAAGTAATGATATAGATATAATGATCAATTTTGCAAAAGTGACCAGAAAACAACAAATGAAGCATTTTAGCAAAATGTTTGATGAAAAATTGACTTGGTATGGGCACATTGATTATGTTACAGCTGTCATTAGTAGAAACATGGGTATTATGGGGAGGACAAAACACTGCATTACAAGTCGAGAACTGGTGTACTTATACAACTCTGTAATCGTTCCCTATTCAAACTACTGTGCTGTGATTTGGGGAATAATTACCCCCCCCCCCCCGATTAGACCGGATTATATAATCCCAGAAACATGCATGATGAATTATGGATTATAGGCATTATGAATATCTTACAAATGAGTTCATTATTATCAAGTATAATATTTTCAAGTTCACTGATATGGTACAGGGACAAAACATATTAAGACTGCACAGATGTATCCATCATCAGACTTAATAAGAGCCACAAGGGCCCATCCACCTAAGTATGTAAATGGAAGATACCATAAGCCTGTTAAGAATACCCACCCCAACCATCACCACATCCTAAAGAAACCATCCACCAACATCCCACACACCTATCAATGCCTATCTACCCAAGTTATCCAGCCCTATTCCCTTGATCCCTCTTAACACATGTGGATTGAAGGTCTTACCAATAATTTTCAAACTGCATCCATGCCTGCCTAAAGCGGTCTGTTCCGTGCACACTTATTTAGCATAAATCTCACCCCATCCATCACAAATTAGAACTAAAAAACAAGATTTTCTTGCCTAAAAAATTATCCACCCTACTTTTAAATACCTTCAATGAGGTACTCCCCACAACATCAGCAGGCAGCCTATTCCACTGATCAACAACCCTTTGACTGAATACCTGTTATCGCTTAACTGTCCTACACCTCAACTTGTCTAGCTTGAATTGATGACCCCTATGTGATACTCTAAACTGAAGAGCATCATTAAAATTGACCTAACCTAGTACTTTCACAATTTTGTACATTTCAATCATGTCCCCCTTAATCTCCTGTACTTGAGTGAGTACATGTCTAATGCCACAAGCTATTCTCAATATTCTAAGGTACCTATCACTGATGAGTCTAGTTGCTTTGCACTGCACTCTTTCTAACATATCTATATCTTTTTCTAGGTTAGGGCTCCATGCTTGTACAGAATATTCCAAGTGGGGTTGCACATATGCTGAGTAGTTTTTCATGACACCCTTCTCTTTTCTTCTATCTCACACTTCTATTAATGAGTCTCAGCATTCTGAATGCCCTGTACCTAGATGAGATACGTTGCTTTTCTGCTTTAAGGTCCTTTGAAACCAAAACACCTAAGTCTCTTTCCTCTTTAATAACATCCAGTTCCCTCCCTCCCATTGTATATCTGAAAGTCTGGGATGGGTTAGATGATGTAAAGTAATTACATGGACAGTACAAAGTTTTGTTGAAATAAAAACAATGCATTTTGAAGCACAAATATTCCCAAGACATAAGTTGCTAATCCAACTGTAATATCTCACTGTATACTCTAGTTACCAGAAATTATCATTAGCTTAGCAAGCACTTAAACAGTAGAGTTGAATAACATTTCGTCTTCGCGAATGATCAATTCTCGTCGGAGCGCCCTAAAGCCCAAATAACTACCGAATAACATTTTTTAACCTTGCCTCAGGCGATGGCAACTGCAAATTACTTGGCCACTGAAGAAATCCCATTAAATGTGAATACAAGATATGTATTTGTACATCTATGTATCAATCTGTTCCTGGTAACAAGGTAAAAAGGGTACCTACCTATTTGGGCATAGTGCAAATTATCTGTGGATGATTCAAAATGAAATGTAGCAATATTTATGATACAGGGTGAACAACTTTCTTTTCTGGCATCCATGATTTGGATTCCCCAAGAACAAAACACGCTCTTGTCTGGGGCTGGTTGGTGCCTTAATAAGGTGCGGAATAGTGCGACAGGTTAGGTTATCAACATGGATGTTCATAACATTGAAGAGAACCAAGATAAATTAGGAAAATACCTAGAAGAAGAGCTTGGGGATGAATTCCCAGATCATGAACTTATTACAACTTATAGTTGCAGCTATTACAACTAGCTGCAACTACACACCTCCAAATTCATTCAGAATGGAATGGCGAGGGATTTCCACAATACATCTTAATTATAGATCCACGAAGAACACATTTGATGACATATAAGTTTTCTTAGTCCCCACTGGCATGCAACGGTCAGTGATACATCTCAAGCATAGCTTAAGAAGGATACCAAACTATTCTTTGGAATTACAATTTCACAATGTTTGCATCTAGTCGTTGTTACAGGGAGGGTGGGTGATCAGCAATTTATGTATGAAAAAAGCTATGCAACAAGAAGTATTAGTACCATAGCAACCTCATTGAAGCCTCATTCGTGGAAGTAAACCTTCCAATTGAAAACTAAAATAAATCTGTAATAGTATGTGAGGTATAATGTACCCATGTTTCTCCCATAGTGATTTCTAAAACATGCTGGATAATTTACTAGACAGCCTATAAAGCAAATAAAAACTTACTATCATTGCAGGAGATTTCAAATATAACTTACTGAATATCGGAATTCATACAAATACAGAGCCTTTCTAAATTTGCTTCCCCATATGAATTTTAACCCCCTATATAACAAAAGCCACTCGTGCACATAGTGTTGGAATAGCATTGCTGGACAATATATTTATAAATTATCCCTCCTATATTTGCTCTTCTGGGATATTGCAAGGGATTTATCAGTTCACCTTCCCATTTTTGTCACCAACTTTTGCCCAAAATCACAGCTCAACAGAAGCTAATATAATTGTATTTGATAATAATCAAGTGACTAAATTAAAGTATTATTTGGTATTGGCACTGCAAATTTTTACACCACTGATGCAAACATTCCATGTTCTCAGTTGATTAAAGCATATATATATATAGATGGTATATGAAACATCAAAACATACACAATGAATTAGAGTACAAACGATATAGAAACGTTATAACGTTATATATCGTTATAACGGTATAAATGTTAATATTTTGAGAGGTTGAAAAAACTGTATTATCAAACAGCACTCTACCATAATCAGCAGGATGGAGAAGAAACTTCAGAAGAACTTCATAGCATCCTAAATGAACTGATAAATGAGAAAAACTAGATCCAAGCTTCCTGATGCATTAGGGAATGAAGATGGCAATGAATGTGACAGTAATTGTGCACCAAATGCATTTAATAATTTGTTTGTCTCTATTGGAGAAAAGCTAGAACAGAAGAAATAGCATCTACAGAAAAAGATCCAACTGAATACATAGCTGAACCTACCTATGCAACGTTTTCTGAAATATAAATACCAATGCAGCTCAAATACAATCAATTATTAAGAACTTGAAATCTGTTGGAGGTGGCATAGATGGAATCAAAAGTAAAAATGTAATGCTTACATATGGAAAGATATTGAAACAGATTACACATCTACTTAATCTTTGTCTGCATAGTGGAATATTTCCTGATGATTTTAAGTAAGTAGTTGTACCTATATTCAAGGCAGGATAACACCATAAATACACAAATTATACACATATATCCTTACTCCCCATCTTCTCCACATTTTTGGGAACAAAATATTACACTCCTATCTATCAACATACTTGGAACTACATAAGGTACAAGTCCTTTTCAATTTGTATTCCGAAAAATATCATAGCACATACTTGCCCATTTTGCATTTATATAATGAAATTACTAAGCCCATTTAAAAGGAAGAGATATTCTGTATGGATTATACATTGATTTGAAAAGGTCCTGCAACACAGTTAGCACAGTCATACTAGTTAGAAAACTACAGGGCACTGAGGTTTTTATTTGTTGAAATAAAAATAATGTTTTAAATCACAAATATTCCCATGACATGAGTTTCTAATTTAAATATAATATCCCACTTTTTAAATTAATTACAAAAAATTATTTTTTTTTTAAAAAAAAAATAAAAAAAAAAAATAAAAAAATTTTTTAAACTCCTCAGGCGATGGCATGCAATTACTTGGCCACTGAAGAAATTCCATCATTGTCAATACAAAATATGTATTTGTACATATAGGTATCAATCTGTTTTTGGTAGCAAGGTTAAAGGGTCATACCTATTTGGGCATAGTACAAATTATCTGTGGATAATTCAATATGAAATGTAGCATATTTCTTATACAGGATGAGCAACTTCCTTTATGGTATCCATGATTTGGGTTCCCCAAGACGAACACGCTCTTGTCTGGGGCTGGTTGGTGCCTTAATAAGGTTAGGATTAGTGCGACAGGTTAGGTTATCAACATGGATGTACATAACATTGAAGAGAACCAAGATAAATTAGGAAAATACTTAGAAGAGGAGCTTGTGGATGATTTCCCAGATCATGAACTTATTACAACTAGCTGCAACTACACACCTCCAAATTCATTTAGAATGCAATGGCGAGTGGGACTTTCCATAATACATCTTAATGCTAGATCCATAAAGAACACATTTGATGACATACACGTTTTCTTAGCTCCCACTGGCATCCAATGGTCAGTCATATGTCTGAAACATGGCTTAGGAAGGATACCGAACTATTCCTTGGAACTACAATTACACAATGTTTGCATCTAGTTGATGTTACATGGAGGGTGGGGGATGAGCAATTCATGTATGCAAAAGCTATGCAACAAGAAGTATCAATGCCATAGCAACCTCATTGAAGTCTCATTCGTGGAAGTAACCATTGGAATTCAAAACAAAAAGAAATCTGTAATAGTATGTCAGGTATAAAGTACCCATGTTTCTCCCATAGTGATATCCAAAATATGCTGGATAAGTTACTAGACAGCGTATAAAGCAAAGAAAAAACTTACTATCATAACAGGAGATTTCCACTATAACTTACTGAATATCAGAAATGATGCTAATACAGAGCCTTTCTAAACTTGCTCACCACATATGAATTTTAAACCACTAACAAAAGCTACTCATGCACATAGTGCCCAAATAGCATTGCTAGATAATATATTTATAAATGATCTCTCCTATATATGGAGAGAAGCTAATAAAGCTAAAGTTAATAGAAACGTATTTGATCATAATCAAGTGACTAAATTAAATGATTATTTGGTATTGGCATTTCAAAATTTTGACAATACTGATCCAAATATGTCATGTTCTCAGTTGATTAAAGTATATATAAATGGTATGAAGATTTGAACTAAAACACTCAGTATGAATTAGAATACAAACGATATAGAAACGTTATGACGTTATATATCGTTATAACGACATAAATGTTAATATTTTGAGAGATGCAAAATAGTATTGTCAAACAGCACTTTACCACAATCAGCAGGATGGAAAAAAAAACTTGAGAAGAACTTTAGAGCATTCTAAATGAACTGATAAATAAGAAAAAAAACTAGATCCAAACTTCCTGATGCAATCAGTGGATGAAGATGGCAATGAATGTGAACAGGAATTGTGCACCAAATGCATTTATTAATTACTTTGTCTGTCAAAAAATAGCATCTACAGAAAGAGATCTAACTGAATACATAGCTGAACCTACCTATGCAAAGTTTTCTGATACTATAAGTATCTATATACTACTATAATATATCTACATATCCACATCCTGCATACTATAAGTATGCAGCTCAAATACAATCAATTATTAAGAACTTGAAATCTGTTGGAGGTGGCATAGATGGAATCAACAGAAAAATGTAATGCTTACATATGAAAATATATTGAAACAGATTGCCCGTTTACTTAATATTTGTCTGCATAGTGGAATATTTCCTGATGATTTTAAGAAAGTAGTTGTTCTACCTATATTCAAGGCAGGATAACATCATAAATTAAGAAATTATAGACGTATATCCTTACCCTCATCTTCTCTACAGCTTTGTGGAAAAAAATACACTCCTATCTATCAACATACTTGGCATATTTGGAGCTAAATAATGCACTAAACCTGTAGCGCCTAGGTGCGTGGGTGGCCGTAGGACCCGGGAAACCCAAAAGAAGGAAATGGTGCCATGGTAATGGCAGATAATTGAGAAGAGGTGCCGTGGTATCGGTCAGGTAATGCAGGAAAGTCGTGGATAAAGGTAATGCCCGATAGTCTGAAGCCAGGGAGACCATACAGCCAATTAACACCTGCGAAGTGTAGCGTCTGACCCAACCTTCCCGTAAGCGTTGCCGGTCTCCGGGTAGAGATGATCCCAAAAGCTCTGCATCAACATTTTCTGTGCATAAGTAAAGATCTCACGAGCAGTTGCGTCGAGTTAATACATTGAAGTACGAATATATATATAAAGGCACATGCATTTGTGAAAGCGTACAGATCAGTCGGTTAAGTGAAGTAAACAGCTATAATGTCAGATGGCTACTGGACGCAGATCATTAGAGATAAGCAGAAGAAACAAGCTTTAATTGACGTGGTTAAGCACGAGTAATGAAACTATCACCTTACGTCAAAGGGCGAACCTTAAGTACATCACGTCGTCCAATAGACGGCGGCACTCGCGCACGGCAGTCGACCGGCGAGCGCTGGTGCGCTCCGCTACAAGCCCTTTTCAAGTTGGCTTCAGAAAAAAGCATAGTGCATACATGCCCATTATGCATTTATATAATGCAATAACTAAATCGATTTAGTAGTAAGGAGATATTCTGTGTGATTTATATATAGACTTGAAAATAGGCCTGCAACACAGTTCGCAGAGATATACTGGTTAGAAAAATAGCATTGAAATTGAAGGTTCCCTCCTTAGAATACTAGAATCATACCTTAAAAATCGATATAAGGAACCTAAAGTATATGAGACATTATCTGAACCAGCGTTTATTTCTTAGGTGCTCCACAGGGCTTCATTCTAGGACCATTATTATTCATCATATACATCAATGACTTAGCCTGAATTTCTGAACAAAACAAGTATGTACTTTTTTGCTGACGACAGCTATTCTTGTCAAGGCTATAAATACAGATGAATTACAGAATAAAATGAATGGCAGTGTGCCCGAGCTAACAAAATGGTTTTGAAGCAAATAGGTTGTCACTGAATGTATCAAAAACAAAGTAGCAATTTTTTTTCTGGAACTCCAATTAATGATATAGATATAATGATCAATTTTGCAAAAGTGACCAGAAAACAACAAATAAAGTGTCTTAGCAAAGTGTTTGATGAAAAATTGACTTGGTATGGGCACATTGATTATGTTACAGCCTTCATTAATAGAAACATGGGTATTATGGGGAGGACAAAACACTGCATTACAAGTCGAGAACTGATGTACTTATACAACTCTGTAATCGTTCCCTATTCAAACTACTGTGCTGTGATTTGGGGAATAATTTACCCCCCCCCCCCCCCCCCCCGATTAGACCGGATTATATAATCCCAGAAACATGCATGATGAATTATGGATTATAGGCATTATGAATATCTTACAAATGAGTTAATTATTAGCAAGTACAACATTTTCAAGTTCACTGATATGGTACAGGGACAAAACATATTAAGATGGCACAAATTTATCCATCATCAGTCTTAATATGAGTCACAAGGGCCCATCCACCTAAGTCTGTAAATGGAAGATTCCATAAGCCTGTTAAGAAGACCCACCCCAACCATCACCACATCCTAAAGAGACCATCCACCAACATCCCACACACCTATCAATGCCTATCTACCCTAGCTATCCAGCCCTATTCCCTTGATCCCTCTTAACACATGTGGATTGAATGTCTTACCAATAATTTCCAAACTGCATCCATGCCTGCCTAAAGCGGTCTGTTCCGTGCACACTTATTTAGCATAAATCTCACCCCATCCATCACAAATTAGAACTAAAAAACAAGATTTTCCTGCCTAAAAAAATTATCCACCCTGGTGTATGGTGACGGCCTCACACTCAGTGACGGTGACATGCCACCACGGCCCTGGTTTGCCGTGTGACCTGTGGGTGACGGCCTGACACTCAGTGACGGTGACACGCCACCACGGCCCTGGTTTGCCGTGTGACCTGTGGGTGACGGCCTGACACTCAGTGACGGTGACATGTCACCACGTCCCTGGTTTGCCGTGTGACCTGTGGGTGACGGCCTGACACTCAGTGACGTTGACACGCCACCACGGCCCTGGTTTGCCGTGTGACCTGTGGGCGACGGCCTGACACTCAGTGACTGTGACATGTCACCACGTCCCTGGTTTGCCGTGTGACCTGTGGGTGACGGCCTGCCACTCAGTGACGGTGACATGTCACCACGTCCCTGGTTTGCCGTGTGACCTGTGGGTGACTGCCTGACACTCAGTGACGTTGACACGCCACCACGGCCCTGGTTTGCCGTGTGACCTGTGGGTGACGGCCTGCCACTCAGTGACGGTGACATGTCACCACGTCCCTGGTTTGCCGTGTGACCTGTGGGTGACTGCCTGACACTCAGTGACGGTGACATGTCACCACGGCCCTGGTTTGCCGTGTGACCTGTGGGTGACTGCCTGACACTCAGTGACGGTGACATGTCACCACGGCCCTGGTTTGCCGTGTGACCTGTGGGTGACGGCCTGACACTCAGTGACGTTGACACGCCACCACGGCCCTGGTTTGCCGTGTGACCTGTGGGTGACGGCCTGACACTCAGTGACGGTGACATGTCACCACGGCCCTGGTTTGCCGTGTGACCTGTGGGTGACGGCCTGACACTCAGTGACGTTGACACGCCACCACGGCCCTGGTTTGCCGTGTGACCTGTGGGTGACGGCCTGACACTCAGTGACGGTGACATGTCACCACGCCCTGGTTTGCCTGTGACCTGTGGGTGACTGCCTGACACTCAGTGACGTTGACACGCCACCACGGCCCTGGTTTGCCGTGTGACCTGTGGGTGACGGCCTGCACTCAGTGACGGTGACATGTCACACGTCCCTGGTTTGCCGTGTGACCTGTGGGTGACTGCCTGACACTCAGTGACGTTGACACGCCACCACGGCCCTGGTTTGCCGTGTGACCTGTGGGTGACGGCCTGCCACTCAGTGACGGTGACATGTCACCACGTCCCTGGTTTGCCGTGTGACCTGTGGGTGACTGCCTGACACTCAGTGACGGTGACATGTCACCACTGCCCTGGTTTGCCGTGTGACCTGTGGGTGACTGCCTGACACTCAGTGACGGTGACATGTCACCACGGCCCTGGTTTGCCGTGTGACCTGTGGGTGACGGCCTGACACTCAGTGACTGTGACATGTCACCACGTCCCTGGTTTGCCGTGTGACCTGTGGGTGACGGCCTGCCACTCAGTGACGGTGACATGTCACCACGTCCCTGGTTTGCCGTGTGACCTGTGGGTGACTGCCTGACACTCAGTGACGTTGACACGCCACCACGGCCCTGGTTTGCCGTGTGACCTGTGGGTGACGGCCTGCCACTCAGTGACGGTGACATGTCACCACGTCCCTGGTTTGCCGTGTGACCTGTGGGTGACTGCCTGACACTCAGTGACGGTGACATGTCACCACGTCCCTGGTTTGCCGTGTGACCTGTGGGTGACGGCCTGACACTCAGTGACTGTGACATGTCACCACGGCCCTGGTTTGCCGTGTGACCTGTGGGTGACGGCCTGACACTCAGTGACAGTGACATGCCACCACGGCCCTGGTTTGCCGTGTGACCTGTGGGTGACGGCCTGACACTCAGTGACAGTGACATGCCACCACGGCCCTGGTTTGCCGTGTGACCTGTGGGTGACGGCCTGACACTCAGTGACTGTGACATGTCACCACGTCCCTGGTTTGCCGTGTGACCTGTGGGTGACGGCCTGCCACTCAGTGACGGTGACATGTCACCACGTCCCTGGTTTGCCGTGTGACCTGTGGGTGACTGCCTGACACTCAGTGACGTTGACACGCCACCACGGCCCTGGTTTGCCGTGTGACCTGTGGGTGACGGCCTGCCACTCAGTGACGGTGACATGTCACCACGTCCCTGGTTTGCCGTGTGACCTGTGGGTGACTGCCTGACACTCAGTGACGGTGACATGTCACCACGTCCCTGGTTTGCCGTGTGACCTGTGGGTGACGGCCTGACACTCAGTGACTGTGACATGTCACCACGGCCCTGGTTTGCCGTGTGACCTGTGGGTGACGGCCTGACACTCAGTGACAGTGACATGCCACCACGGCCCTGGTTTGCCGTGTGACCTGTGGGTGACGGCCTGACACTCAGTGACGGTGACATGTCACCACGTCCCTGGTTTGCCGTGTGACCTGTGGGTGACGGCCTGACACTCAGTGACTGTGACATGCCACCACGGCCCTGGTTTGCCGTGTGACCTGTGGGTGACGGCCTGACACTCAGTGACGGTGACATGTCACCACGTCCCTGGTTTGCCGTGTGACCTGTGGGTGACGGCCTGACACTCAGTGACGGTGACACGCCACCACGTCCCTGGTTTGCCGTGTGACCTGTGGGTGACGGCCTGACACTCAGTGACGGTGACATGTCACCACGTCCCTGGTTTGCCGTGTGACCTGTGGGTGACGGCCTGACACTCAGTGACGGTGACACGCCACCACGGCCCTGGTTTGCCGTGTGACCTGTGGGTGACGGCCTGACACTCAGTGACGGTGACATGTCACCACGTCCCTGGTTTGCCGTGTGACCTGTGGGTGACGGCCTGACACTCAGTGACTGTGACATGCCACCACGGCCCTGGTTTGCCGTGTGACCTGTGGGTGACGGCCTGACACTTAGTGACGGTGACATGTCACCACGGCCCTGGTTTGCCGTGTGACCTGTGGGTGACGGCCTGACACTCAGTGACGGTGACATGCCACCACGGCCCTGGTTTGCCGTGTGACCTGTGGGTGACGGCCTGCCACTCAGTGACGGTGACATGTCACCACGTCCCTGGTTTGCCGTGTGACCTGTGGGTGACGGCCTGACACTTAGTGACGGTGACATGTCACCACGTCCCTGGTTTGCCGTGTGACCTGTGGGTGACGGCCTGACACTCAGTGACGGTGACACGCCACCACGGCCCTGGTTTGCCGTGTGACCTGTGGGTGACGGCCTGCCACTCAGTGACGGTGACATGTCACCACGTCCCTGGTTTGCCGTGTGACCTGTGGGTGACTGCCTGACACTCAGTGACAGTGACATGTCACCACGGCCCTGGTTTGCCGTGTGACCTGTGGGTGACGGCCTGACACTCAGTGACTGTGACATGTCACCACGGCCCTGGTTTGCCGTGTGACCTGTGGGTGACGGCCTGACACTCAGTGACAGTGACATGTCACCACGGCCCTGGTTTGCCGTGTGACCTGTGGGTGACGGCCTGCCACTCAGTGACGGTGACACGCCACCACGGCCCTGGTTTGCCGTGTGACCTGTGGGTGACGGCCTGACACTCAGTGACGGTGACATGTGACCACGGCCCTGGTTTGCCGTGTGACCTGTGGGCGACGGCCTGACACTCAGTGACAGTGACATGTCACCACGTCCCTGGTTTGCCGTGTGACCTGTGGGTGACTGCCTGACACTCAGTGACGGTGACATGTCACCACGTCCCTGGTTTGCCGTGTGACCTGTGGGTGACGGCCTGACACTCAGTGACTGTGACATGTCACCACGGCCCTGGTTTGCCGTGTGACCTGTGGGTGACGGCCTGACACTCAGTGACAGTGACATGCCACCACGGCCCTGGTTTGCCGTGTGACCTGTGGGTGACGGCCTGACACTCAGTGACAGTGACATGCCACCACGGCCCTGGTTTGCCGTGTGACCTGTGGGTGACGGCCTGACACTCAGTGACTGTGACATGTCACCACGTCCCTGGTTTGCCGTGTGACCTGTGGGTGACGGCCTGCCACTCAGTGACGGTGACATGTCACCACGTCCCTGGTTTGCCGTGTGACCTGTGGGTGACTGCCTGACACTCAGTGACGTTGACACGCCACCACGGCCCTGGTTTGCCGTGTGACCTGTGGGTGACGGCCTGCCACTCAGTGACGGTGACATGTCACCACGTCCCTGGTTTGCCGTGTGACCTGTGGGTGACTGCCTGACACTCAGTGACGGTGACATGTCACCACGTCCCTGGTTTGCCGTGTGACCTGTGGGTGACGGCCTGACACTCAGTGACTGTGACATGTCACCACGGCCCTGGTTTGCCGTGTGACCTGTGGGTGACGGCCTGACACTCAGTGACAGTGACATGCCACCACGGCCCTGGTTTGCCGTGTGACCTGTGGGTGACGGCCTGACACTCAGTGACGGTGACATGTCACCACGTCCCTGGTTTGCCGTGTGACCTGTGGGTGACGGCCTGACACTCAGTGACTGTGACATGCCACCACGGCCCTGGTTTGCCGTGTGACCTGTGGGTGACGGCCTGACACTCAGTGACGGTGACATGTCACCACGTCCCTGGTTTGCCGTGTGACCTGTGGGTGACGGCCTGACACTCAGTGACGGTGACACGCCACCACGTCCCTGGTTTGCCGTGTGACCTGTGGGTGACGGCCTGACACTCAGTGACGGTGACATGTCACCACGTCCCTGGTTTGCCGTGTGACCTGTGGGTGACGGCCTGACACTCAGTGACGGTGACACGCCACCACGGCCCTGGTTTGCCGTGTGACCTGTGGGTGACGGCCTGACACTCAGTGACGGTGACATGTCACCACGTCCCTGGTTTGCCGTGTGACCTGTGGGTGACGGCCTGACACTCAGTGACTGTGACATGCCACCACGGCCCTGGTTTGCCGTGTGACCTGTGGGTGACGGCCTGACACTTAGTGACGGTGACATGTCACCACGGCCCTGGTTTGCCGTGTGACCTGTGGGTGACGGCCTGACACTCAGTGACGGTGACATGCCACCACGGCCCTGGTTTGCCGTGTGACCTGTGGGTGACGGCCTGCCACTCAGTGACGGTGACATGTCACCACGTCCCTGGTTTGCCGTGTGACCTGTGGGTGACGGCCTGACACTTAGTGACGGTGACATGTCACCACGGCCCTGGTTTGCCGTGTGACCTGTGGGTGACGGCCTGACACTCAGTGACGGTGACACGCCACCACGGCCCTGGTTTGCCGTGTGACCTGTGGGTGACGGCCTGCCACTCAGTGACGGTGACATGTCACCACGGCCCTGGTTTGCCGTGTGACCTGTGGGTGACGGCCTGACACTCAGTGACAGTGACATGTCACCACGGCCCTGGTTTGCCGTGTGACCTGTGGGTGACGGCCTGACACTCAGTGACTGTGACATGTCACCACGGCCCTGGTTTGCCGTGTGACCTGTGGGTGACGGCCTGACACTCAGTGACAGTGACATGTCACCACGGCCCTGGTTTGCCGTGTGACCTGTGGGTGACGGCCTGCCACTCAGTGACGGTGACACGCCACCACGGCCCTGGTTTGCCGTGTGACCTGTGGGTGACGGCCTGACACTCAGTGACGGTGACATGTGACCACGGCCCTGGTTTGCCGTGTGACCTGTGGGCGACGGCCTGACACTCAGTGACAGTGACATGTCACCACGGCCCTGGTTTGCCGTGTGACCTGTGGGTGACGGCCTGACACTCAGTGACGGTGACATGTCACCACGGCCCTGGTTTGCCGTGTGACCTGTGGGCGACGGCCTGACACTCAGTGACAGTGACACGAGCCTTTTTCAGATTGTCTTCCGAAAAATCGTAGCATATGCATGCCCATTATGCACTTATATAATTAAATTACTAAGCCCAGTTAAAAAGAAGATATTCTGCATGTATTATACATTGATTTGAATAAGGCCTGCAACACAGTTAGCACAGACATACTAGAAAGAGTTATAAAAATACAGTGCACTGAGGTTGAAGGTTCCCTCCTTAGAATGCTAGAATCATACCTTAAAAATCGATCGCAGGGAACTAAAGTATTATGAGACATTATCTGAACCAGAGTTAATTTCTAAGGTGCTCCATAGGGCGTCATTATAGGACCATTTTTATTCATCATATACATCAATGACTTAGCCAGAATTTCTGAACCAACAAGTATGTACTTTTACTTTTATGTACCCATCTACTTAATCTTTCTTTGCAAAGTGGAATATTTCCTGATGATTTTAAGAGAGTAGTTGTTCTACCTATATTCAAGGCAGGATAAGACCATAAATTAACAAATCATAGACCTATATCCTTACTCCATATCTTCTATAGTTTTTTGGGGACAAAATACACTGCTATCTATCAACATATTTGCAGCTAAATAATGCACTAAGCCTGTAGCGCCTAGGTGCGCGGGTAGGCGTAGGATCCGGTAAACCCAACAGAAAGCAAGGGTACCATGGTCATGGCAAATAATGGAGATAATGGAGAAGAGGTACCGCGGTAGCGGTCAGGTAATGCCGGAAAGTCGTGGATGAAAGGTAATGCCAGCTAGTCTGAAGCCAGGAAGGTCATGTTGCCAATTAACACCAGCGAAGTGCAGGGTTTGACCCTACCTTCGCCTAAGTGTGGCCAGCCTCCAAGGAGAGATGATCCCAAAGACACGAGATGGGATATCCGTTCAACAGCATTTTCTGTGTATAAGTAAATATCTCACGAGCAGTTTGGCCGAGCTAATACAGTGAAGTACGAATATATATATATATATCTAAAGGCGCATGTATTTGTGAAAGCGTACAGATCGGTTAATTAAGTGAGGTAGACAGGTATTATGTCAGATGGCTATTGGACACAGATCATTAGAGATAAGCAGAGAAACAAGCTTTAATTGAAGTGGTTAAGCACGATTAATGGAACTGTTATCTTATGTCAAGTTACTTAGTTAGTTATTAGGGCTTTAGGGTGCATCGACTACATTGGTCATGTAGCGCCCATAACAATATAACATATTTACACGTCGATACATCACGCATGCTTGCTATCATCTTACGTCAAAGGGCGAACCTTAAGTACATCACGTCGTCCAATAGACGGCGGCACTCGCGCACGGCAGTCGACCGGCGAGCGCTGGTGCGCTCCGCTAAAAGCCCTTTTCAAGTTGGCTTCAGAAAAAAGCATAGTGCAAGCATGCCCATTATGCATTGATTTAATGCAATCACCAAACCGATTTAAAATTAAGAGATATTCATTATTATTCATCATATACATCAATGACTTACCCATAATTTCTGAACAAACAAGTATGTACTTTTTGCCGATGACACAGCTATTCTTGTCAAGGCTATAAATACAGATGAATTACAGAATAAAATGAATGGCATTGTGCCAGAGCTAACAAAATGGTTTGAAGCAAATAGGTTGTCACTGAATGTATCATAAAGAACAACTTACCAATTTTTTTTGGAACTCTAAGTAATGACATGTATATATATATATATAATGATCAATTCTGGAAAAGTGACCAGAAAACAACAAATCAAGTATCTTAGCAGTGTTCGATGACAAAAATATTGATTTGGTATGGTCACATTCATTATGGTACAGCTATCATTAGTAGAAACATGGAATTGGAGTTATGGGGAGGGCAAAACACTTCATTACAAGTGGAGAACTGATGCACTTATACAACTCTTTAATCGTTCCCTATCTAAATTACTATGCTGTGATTTGGGTAATAATTATCCCACTAGATTAGACCAAATTATAAAATCACAGAAACATGCATGACGAGTTATGGATTATAGGCATTATGCATATCTTACAAATGAGTTATTTATTATCAAATACAACATTTTGAAGTTAACTGATATGATACAGGAACAAAACATATTAGGACTGCACAAATTTATCCATCACACATTGCCACATGCTATGGCTGAATTTTTTCCATATGCAACACCTACTAGTCATTAAGTCATAATGTGGTTAGACTTAATAAGAGCCACAAGGGCCCATCCAGTTAAGTCTGTAAATGGAAAACACCATAAGCCCGTTAAAAAGACCCGCCCCGACCATCACCACATCCTAAAGAAACCATCCACCAACAGCCCACAAACCTATCAATGCCTATCTACCCAAGTTATCCAGCCCTATTCCCTTGATCCCTCTTAACACATGTGGATTGAATGCCTTACCAACAATTTTAAAACTGCATCCATGCCTGCTGAAAGGTGGTCTGTGCCGTGCACACTTACTTAGCATAAATCTCACCCCATCCATCACAAATTAGAACTAAAAAACAAGTTCTTCCTGCCTAAAAAAAAATTATCCACCCTACTTTTAAATACCTTCAATGAGGAACTCTCCACAACATCAGCAGGCAGCCTATTCCGCTGATCAACAACCCTTTGACTAAAGCCCTGTTCTCGCTTAACTGTCCTACACCTCAACTTGTCTAACCTGAACTGATGACCCCTATGTGATACTCTAAACTGAAGATTGCCATTCAAATTGACCTGATCTAGTCCTTTAACAATTTTGTACATTTCAATCATGTCCCTGTTAATCTCCTGTACTTCGGTGAGTACATATATATAATGCCACATATATAAGGTAAGGAATATTACGACAGGTTGGGTTAACAACATGGATGTACATAACATTAAAGAGAACCAAGATAATTTAGGAAAAAACTTAGAAGAGGGGCTTGGGGATGGATTCCCAGATCATGAACTTATTACAACTAGCTGCAACTACACACTTCCAAATCATTTAGAATGGAATGGCGAGGGATTTCCATAATACATCTTAATTCTAGATCCACGAAGAACAAATTTGATGACATACAAGTTTTCTTAGTCCACACTGGCATCCAATGGTTAGTGATATCTCTGAAACATGGCTTAGGAAGGATACCAAACTATTCTTTGGAATTACAATTACACAATGTTTGCATCTAGTCGATGTTACAGGGAGGGTGGGGATCAGCAACTTATGTATGAAAAAGCTATGCAACAAGAAGTATTAGTACCATAGCAACTTCATTGAAGCCCCATTCGTGGAAGTAAACCTTCAAATTGAAAACAAAAAGAAATCTGTAATAGTATGTCAGGTATAAAGTGCCCATGTTTCTCCCATAGTGATAGCCAAAATATGCTGGATAAGTTACTAAACAGCGTATCATAGCATCCTAAATGAACTGATGAATAAGAAGACAAACTAGATCCAAACTTCCTGATGCATTAGTGGATGAAGATGGCAATGAATGTGAATGGAAATTGTGCCCCAAATGCATTTAATACTTACTTTGCCTCTATTGGAGAAAAGCTAGAACAAAAAATAGCATCTACAGAAAAAGATGAATACATAGCTGATACATACATACCTATGCAAAGTTTTCTGATACTATTAGTACCAATGCAGCTCAAATACGATCAATTATTAAGAACTTGAAATCTGTTGGAGGTGGCATAGATTGAATCAGCAGAAAAATATAATGCTTACATTTGGAAAGATATTGAAACAGATTACCCATTGACTTAATCTTTGTCTGCATAGTGGAATATTTCCTGATGATTTTAAGAAAGAACAACAAATAAAGTATCTTAGCAAAATGTTTGATGAAACATTGACTTGATATGGGCACACTGACTATGTTACAGCCATCATTAGTAGAAACATGGGTATTATGGGGAGGGCAAAATCCTTCATTACAAGTCGAGAACTGATGTACTTATACAATGCGCCTTGTTTGCGGTGTGACCTGTGGGTGCCGGCCTGTCTCGCCGTGCTGGACAGTTGTTTGCGGTGTGACCTGTGGGTGCCGGCCTGTCTCGCCGTGCTGGACAGTTGTTTGCGGTGTGACCTGTGGGTGCCGGCCTGTCTCGCCGTGCTGGACAGTTGTTTGCGGTGTGACCTGTGGGTGCCGGCCTGTCTCGCCGTGCTGGACAGTTGTTTGCGGTGTGACCTGTGGGTGCCGGCCTGTCTCGCCGTGCTGGACAGTTGTTTGCGGTGTGACCTGTGGGTGCCGGCCTGTCTCGCCGTGCTGGACAGTTGTTTGCGGTGTGACCTGTGGGTGCCGGCCTGTCTCGCCGTGCTGGACAGTTGTTTGCGGTGTGACCTGTGGGTGCCGGCCTGTCTCGCCGTGCTGGACAGTTGTTTGCGGTGTGACCTGTGGGTGCCGGCCTGTCTCGCCGTGCTGGACAGTTGTTTGCGGTGTGACCTGTGGGTGCCGGCCTGTCTCGCCGTGCTGGACAGTTGTTTGCGGTGTGACCTGTGGGTGCCGGCCTGTCTCGCCGTGCTGGACAGTTGTTTGCGGTGTGACCTGTGGGTGCCGGCCTGTCTCGCCGTGCTGGACAGTTGTTTGCGGTGTGACCTGTGGGTGCCGGCCTGTCTCGCCGTGCTGGACAGTTGTTTGCGGTGTGACCTGTGGGTGCCGGCCTGTCTCGCCGTGCTGGACAGTTGTTTGCGGTGTGACAGTTGTTTGCGGTGTGACCTGTGGGTGCCGGCCTGTCTCGCCGTGCTGGACAGTTGTTTGCGGTGTGACCTGTGGGTGCCGGCCTGTCTCGCCGTGCTGGACAGTTGTTTGCGGTGTGACCTGTTGGGTGCCGGCCTGTCTCGCCGTGCTGGACAGTTGTTTGCGGTGTGACCTGTGGGTGCCGGCCTGTCTCGCCGTGCTGGACAGTTGTTTGCGGTGTGACCTGTGGGTGCCGGCCTGTCTCGCCGTGCTGGACAGTTGTTTGCGGTGTGACCTGTGGGTGCCGGCCTGTCTCGCCGTGCTGGACAGTTGTTTGCGGTGTGACCTGTGGGTGCCGGCCTGTCTCGCCGTGCTGGACAGTTGTTTGCGGTGTGACCTGTGGGTGCCGGCCTGTCTCGCCGTGCTGGACAGTTGTTTGCGGTGTGACCTGTGGGTGCCGGCCTGTCTCGCCGTGCTGGACAGTTGTTTGCGGTGTGACCTGTGGGTGCCGGCCTGTCTCGCCGTGCTGGACAGTTGTTTGCGGTGTGACCTGTGGGTGCCGGCCTGTCTCGCCGTGCTGGACAGTTGTTTGCGGTGTGACCTGTGGGTGCCGGCCTGTCTCGCCGTGCTGGACAGTTGTTTGCGGTGTGACCTGTGGGTGCCGGCCTGTCTCGCCGTGCTGGACAGTTGTTTGCGGTGTGACCTGTGGGTGCCGGCCTGTCTCGCCGTGCTGGACAGTTGTTTGCGGTGTGACCTGTGGGTGCCGGCCTGTCTCGCCGTGCTGGACAGTTGTTTGCGGTGTGACCTGTGGGTGCCGGCCTGTCTCGCCGTGCTGGACAGTTGTTTGCGGTGTGACCTGTGGGTGCCGGCCTGTCTCGCCGTGCTGGACAGTTGTTTGCGGTGTGACCTGTGGGTGCCGGCCTGTCTCGCCGTGCTGGACAGTTGTTTGCGGTGTGACCTGTGGGTGCCGGCCTGTCTCGCCGTGCTGGACAGTTGTTTGCGGTGTGACCTGTGGGTGCCGGCCTGTCTCGCCGTGCTGGACAGTTGTTTGCGGTGTGACCTGTGGGTGCCGGCCTGTCTCGCCGTGCTGGACAGTTGTTTGTTCTGCGGTGTGACCTGTGGGTGCCGGCCTGTCTCGCCGTGCTGGACAGTTGTTTGCGGTGTGACCTGTGGGTGCCGGCCTGTCTGCGGTGTGACCTTGGGTGCCGGCCTGTTTGCGGTGTGACCTGTGGGTGCCGGCCTGTCTCGCCGTGCTGGACAGTTGTTTGCGGTGTGACCTTGTCGGCCTGTGCCGGCCTGTCTCGCCGTGCTGGACAGTTGTTTGCGGTGTGACCTGTGTGGCTGTGCCGGCCTGTCTGCGGTGTGACCTGTGGGTGCCGGCCTGTCTCGCCGTGCTGGACAGTTGTTTGCGGTGTGACCTGTGGGTGCCGGCCTGTCTCGCCGTGCTGGACAGTTGTTTGCGGTGTGACCTGTGGGTGCCGGCCTGTCTGCGGTGTGACCTGTGGGTGCCGGCCTGTCTGCGGTGTGACCTGTGGGTGCCGGCCTGTCTGCGGTGTGACCTGTGGGTGCCGGCCTGTCTCGCCGTGCTGGACAGTTGTTTGCGGTGTGACCTGTGGGTGCCGGCCTGTCTCGCCGTGCTGGACAGTTGTTTGCGGTGTGACCTGTGGGTGCCGGCCTGTCTCGCCGTGCTGGACAGTTGTTTGCGGTGTGACCTGTGGGTGCCGGCCTGTTTGCGGTGTGACCTGTGGGTGCCGGCCTGTCTCGCCGTGCTGGACAGTTGTTTGCGGTGTGACCTGTGGGTGCCGGCCTGTCTCGCCGTGCTGGACAGTTGTTTGCGGTGTGACCTGTGGGTGCCGGCCTGTCTCGCCGTGCTGGACAGTTGTTTGCGGTGTGACCTGTGGGTGCCGGCCTGTCTCGCCGTGCTGGACAGTTGTTTGCGGTGTGACCTGTGGGTGCCGGCCTGTCTCGCCGTGCTGGACAGTTGTTTGCGGTGTGACCTGTGGGTGCCGGCCTGTCTCGCCGTGCTGGACAGTTGTTTGCGGTGTGACCTGTGGGTGCCGGCCTGTCTCGCCGTGCTGGACAGTTGTTTGCGGTGTGACCTGTGGGTGCCGGCCTGTCTCGCCGTGCTGGACAGTTGTTTGCGGTGTGACCTGTGGGTGCCGGCCTGTCTCGCCGTGCTGGACAGTTGTTTGCGGTGTGACCTGTGGGTGCCGGCCTGTCTCGCCGTGCTGGACAGTTGTTTGCGGTGTGACCTGTGGGTGCCGGCCTGTCTCGCCGTGCTGGACAGTTGTTTGCGGTGTGACCTGTGGGTGCCGGCCTGTCTCGCCGTGCTGGACAGTTGTTTGCGGTGTGACCTGTGGGTGCCGGCCTGTCTCGCCGTGCTGGACAGTTGTTTGCGGTGTGACCTGTGGGTGCCGGCCTGTCTCGCCGTGCTGGACAGTTGTTTGCGGTGTGACCTGTGGGTGCCGGCCTGTCTCGCCGTGCTGGACAGTTGTTTGCGGTGTGACCTGTGGGTGCCGGCCTGTCTCGCCGTGCTGGACAGTTGTTTGCGGTGTGACCTGTGGGTGCCGGCCTGTCTCGCCGTGCTGGACAGTTGTTTGCGGTGTGACCTGTGGGTGCCGGCCTGTCTCGCCGTGCTGGACAGTTGTTTGCGGTGTGACCTGTGGGTGCCGGCCTGTCTCGCCGTGCTGGACAGTTGTTTGCGGTGTGACCTGTGGGTGCCGGCCTGTCTCGCCGTGCTGGACAGTTGTTTGCGGTGTGACCTGTGGGTGCCGGCCTGTCTCGCCGTGCTGGACAGTTGTTTGCGGTGTGACCTGTGGGTGCCGGCCTGTCTCGCCGTGCTGGACAGTTGTTTGCGGTGTGACCTGTGGGTGCCGGCCTGTCTCGCCGTGCTGGACAGTTGTTTGCGGTGTGACCTGTGGGTGCCGGCCTGTCTCGCCGTGCTGGACAGTTGTTTGCGGTGTGACCTGTGGGTGCCGGCCTGTCTCGCCGTGCTGGACAGTTGTTTGCGGTGTGACCTGTGGGTGCCGGCCTGTCTCGCCGTGCTGGACAGTTGTTTGCGGTGTGACCTGTGGGTGCCGGCCTGTCTCGCCGTGCTGGACAGTTGTTTGCGGTGTGACCTGTGGGTGCCGGCCTGTCTCGCCGTGCTGGACAGTTGTTTGCGGTGTGACCTGTGGGTGCCGGCCTGTCTCGCCGTGCTGGACAGTTGTTTGCGGTGTGACCTGTGGGTGCCGGCCTGTCTCGCCGTGCTGGACAGTTGTTTGCGGTGTGACCTGTGGGTGCCGGCCTGTCTCGCCGTGCTGGACAGTTGTTTGCGGTGTGACCTGTGGGTGCCGGCCTGTCTCGCCGTGCTGGACAGTTGTTTGCGGTGTGACCTGTGGGTGCCGGCCTGTCTCGCCGTGCTGGACAGTTGTTTGCGGTGTGACCTGTGGGTGCCGGCCTGTCTCGCCGTGCTGGACAGTTGTTTGCGGTGTGACCTGTGGGTGCCGGCCTGTCTCGCCGTGCTGGACAGTTGTTTGCGGTGTGACCTGTGGGTGCCGGCCTGTCTCGCCGTGCTGGACAGTTGTTTGCGGTGTGACCTGTGGGTGCCGGCCTGTCTCGCCGTGCTGGACAGTTGTTTGCGGTGTGACCTGTGGGTGCCGGCCTGTCTCGCCGTGCTGGACAGTTGTTTGCGGTGTGACCTGTGGGTGCCGGCCTGTCTCGCCGTGCTGGACAGTTGTTTGCGGTGTGACCTGTGGGTGCCGGCCTGTCTCGCCGTGCTGGACAGTTGTTTGCGGTGTGACCTGTGGGTGCCGGCCTGTCTCGCCGTGCTGGACAGTTGTTTGCGGTGTGACCTGTGGGTGCCGGCCTGTCTCGCCGTGCTGGACAGTTGTTTGCGGTGTGACCTGTGGGTGCCGGCCTGTCTCGCCGTGCTGGACAGTTGTTTGCGGTGTGACCTGTGGGTGCCGGCCTGTCTCGCCGTGCTGGACAGTTGTTTGCGGTGTGACCTGTGGGTGCCGGCCTGTCTCGCCGTGCTGGACAGTTGTTTGCGGTGTGACCTGTGGGTGCCGGCCTGTCTCGCCGTGCTGGACAGTTGTTTGCGGTGTGACCTGTGGGTGCCGGCCTGTCTCGCCGTGCTGGACAGTTGTTTGCGGTGTGACCTGTGGGTGCCGGCCTGTCTCGCCGTGCTGGACAGTTGTTTGCGGTGTGACCTGTGGGTGCCGGCCTGTCTCGCCGTGCTGGACAGTTGTTTGCGGTGTGACCTGTGGGTGCCGGCCTGTCTCGCCGTGCTGGACAGTTGTTTGCGGTGTGACCTGTGGGTGCCGGCCTGTCTCGCCGTGCTGGACAGTTGTTTGCGGTGTGACCTGTGGGTGCCGGCCTGTCTCGCCGTGCTGGACAGTTGTTTGCGGTGTGACCTGTGGGTGCCGGCCTGTCTCGCCGTGCTGGACAGTTGTTTGCGGTGTGACCTGTGGGTGCCGGGCTGTCTCGGTGTGACCTGGGTGCCGGCCTGTCTCGCCGTGCTGGACAGTTGTTTGCGGTGTGACCTGTGGGTGCCGGCCTGTCTCGCCGTGCTGGACAGTTGTTTGCGGTGTGACCTGTGGGTGCCGGCCTGTCTCGCCGTGCTGGACAGTTGTTTGCGGTGTGACCTGTGGGTGCCGGCCTGTCTCGCCGTGCTGGACAGTTGTTTGCGGTGTGACCTGTGGGTGCCGGCCTGTCTCGCCGTGCTGGACAGTTGTTTGCGGTGTGACCTGTGGGTGCCGGCCTGTCTCGCCGTGCTGGACAGTTGTTTGCGGTGTGACCTGTGGGTGCCGGCCTGTCTTTGCGGTGTGACCTGGGTGGTGCCGGCCTGTCTCGCCGTGCTGGACAGTTGTTTGCGGTGTGACCTGTGGGTGCCGGCCTGTCTCGCCGTGCTGGACAGTTGTTTGCGGTGTGACCTGTGGGTGCCGGCCTGTCTCGCCGTGCTGGACAGTTGTTTGCGGTGTGACCTGTGGGTGCCGGCCTGTCTCGCCGTGCTGGACAGTTGTTTGCGGTGTGACCTGTGGGTGCCGGCCTGTCTCGCCGTGCTGGACAGTTGTTTGCGGTGTGACCTGTGGGTGCCGGCCTGTCTCGCCGTGCTGGACAGTTGTTTGCGGTGTGACCTGTGGGTGCCGGCCTGTCTCGCCGTGCTGGACAGTTGTTTGCGGTGTGACCTGTGGGTGCCGGCCTGTCTCGCCGTGCTGGACAGTTGTTTGCGGTGTGACCTGTGGGTGCCGGCCTGTCTCGCCGTGCTGGACAGTTGTTTGCGGTGTGACCTGTGGGTGCCGGCCTGTCTGCGGTGTGACCTGTGGGTGCCGGCCTGTCTCGCCGTGCTGGACAGTTGTTTGCGGTGTGACCTGTGGGTGCCGGCCTGTCTCGCCGTGCTGGACAGTTGTTTGCGGTGTGACCTGTGGGTGCCGGCCTGTCTGCGGTGTGACCTGTGGGTGCCGGCCTGTCTCGCCGTGCTGGACAGTTGTTTGCGGTGTGACCTGTGGGTGCCGGCCTGTTTGCGGTGTGACCTGTGGGTGCCGGCCTGTCTGCGGTGTGACCTGTGGGTGCCGGCCTGTCTCGCCGTGCTGGACAGTTGCTGCAAGGCCACCACTAGTGCCCGTTTTGCAGTGAACGTTCACATGCCCAAGGACCGGGTGACGATGAACCACCAGGGGTACGGCTTCATCGAGTTCATGGGAGAAGACGACGCCGACTACGCAATCAAAATAATGAACATGATCAAACTGTATGGCAAGCCTATACGAGTCAACAAGGTGAGTGACGTGCAGGGGTGCGGTGCTTGGAGCGACGGACTCGGGACCGGACACACACACATACCGACCCCGCCCTGTGGTCCTCGGCCACAGCCTTGTGTTTACAGGACAGGACAGGACCGGACACATACACCGGCCCCGCCCTGTGGTCCTCGGCCACAGCCTTGTGTTTACAGGACAGGACAGGACAGGACAGGACACACACACCGACCCCGCCCTGTGGTCCTCGGCCACAGCCTTGTGTTTACAGGACAGGACAGGACCGGACACGACACACACACCGACCCCGCCCTGTGGTCCTCGGCCACAGCCTTGTGTTTACAGGACAGGACAGGACAGGACAGGACACGACACGACACGACACACACACCGGCCCCGCCCTGTGGTCCTCGGCCCCAGCCTTGTGTTTACAGGACAGGACAGTACCGGACACATACACCGGCCCCGCCCTGTGGTCCTCGGCCACAGCCTTGTGTTTACAGGACAGGACGGATATCGGCAGCCATACCGTTGCTCCCACGTCTTTTTGCCTGATGATAAAGCCGCTCACGGATGAAAATTATGAACATGAAATAGTGTATATTTAATGGGTGCAAGATTTGCTCATGGAGCTCATCGACCGTTTTTGCTGTGCGATGTCACCGACCTAAGTTATATTCCGGTTTCCTCAACTTAAAAGTCCATCTGAGGTCCATCATAGAAAACTTCAGTTTTGTTTTTGTTTACCTCAAAACCTTACCGTTTACCTTACCGTTTATTTTTACTGCGCCGCCACCCATGAACCCTTGACCAGGAGTACCCCCTTAAAACATTGGTTGTGGGCACAATTTAACGTCAAACAGTGTGTTTAGTGACTTGACCTGACCTGACCTGACGCCTGACGTATGCATCGAAATGTGTCCGATGATACGTCGTTGGTATTGTAGGGCTATAAGTGGAATTTATGAGTGTTATATCATGTGTTTGGTGCACTTAACCCGGCGGCCACTGAGGTATTTTTACTCGCACGAGTCAAGGAGATGGGAGGAAATATATTTTCCACACATCTACCTTTCTCAAACAGTCGACAGACCGTGCTAATCGAAACAGCAAGTCCGGGAAGTTGTACTGAGGTAAGTAAATTGTGTTGATCCTGTGGTCACCGATGACGTTACAGGTCACGTGACATACAAATATTCCACTGATTCGGATGGCGTACCTTTTTTCGGTAATTTGTGTATTCTATCATGCCACAATATCGAATAGGGTTGACTGCATGCAGTAGATACCCACAGATGTCCATACAAGCCTGCTTTGTTTTCCGGTGAAGCAAGGTCACGTGAAGTGAGGAGGTCAACTTGCCTTTTTGGTTGGTTTTGTTATGCAGTGCATGTGTATTGGCTAAGTTTGTGCCAGGAGTTTGAAAAACAGCCCTTACTTTCGTATTTGTCACACAATCAAAGTAACTGAATCACAGAATCTTACATATATCATATCTACAATATAAGATATCCAAAAGGGTCATAAGGTCACAGATGACTCCAACTAAAACACCAAAGAAAGTGTAATATTCAAATAACATATGCTAGTAGGAGAAATGACATGGAATGCAATGGTGCAGAATCCAAACGGGGTATAGCATGCAACGTTATGTCATATCGAATCATATCGATGCTACTACAGAACCTACACAAACAGGTCCAAGACGATCAATGGAACTGGCTGTACAGTTGTATGGGATAGTCACTAGATCCTTTACTTCACCACCACACTCGTCCGTATACACTGCTAAGTCGGTGGGGATTGGTAAGGCCTTATGTTGTATTGAGGTTGGAGACGAAGCCGTCCATGGCACTGTAAGAGACTCGCTTACGGCCCTTCAATTTGTTTATTAATCAATCCAATTTATTCAGGCCATATTAACTGGTTTAACGTTATTGCGTGGAGCGTGTGGAGCGGGAGCGTGAAGCCATACCGGCGTCACGGCCAACCAGCTGGCCGAGGCCGCTGCCAAGCGTGAAGCCATACCGGCATCACGGCCAACCAGCTGGCCGTGAAGCCATACCGGCGTCACGGCCAACCAGCTGGCCGTGAAGCCATACCGGCGTCACGGCCAACCAGCTGGCCGTGAAGCCATACCGGCGTCACGGCCAACCAGCTGGCCGTGAAGCCATACCGGCGTCACGGCCAACCAGCTGGCCGAGGCCGCTGCCAAGCGTGCCGCGCCGTCTCGTTGGATTCCAGCTTTTCCCCTCCCCGCCGGAAATTTATACTATGAAGTAACTGCCTTTCTCCAAGAAAAGTGGCAGGCACCACGGCTGTCGTCACCGCAGAAGTGTAGGAGAGAAGAGGTAGTGTTGGCACCATTGCCAATAGGGTGTAATAGGGAAATACACGCAGACACCTGTTCGGGGAGACGAAGCCACGCTGCTCTCGATACGACGCACCTATGGCAGTTCGCCACATGCTGCTTTCATGCCCCAACTTCCAGGAGGAACGAAAGCATTATTTTGGTCCAAACTTTCATGCAACGCCGTACGCTGATGTTTTAGGAGACAGCTCGGAGGTGGTTGCCACAGGGGAAAATATACCGCTACACGGCGGCTCCTCAGTTCCACGTCATCTACCAACGTCAAATATAGGCACACGAAGTCTCATGTAACTCATCAAAAATAGATATGGGCGCTACATTAATAACCACTAGCATTCGTTAGTTAGATATTTGGGTTTTTGGTCGCATCAACTGCATTGGTTATACAGCACCCAGAATGAACACCAGCAGTTCCAGCGCCATCAAACCCAAATAATCAAGCAATCGATCAATGAACAAATGCTCGCTGTATATAAAGAGGGACAATTTAATCAGTGACCTATGCTAACCGGACATGCAACGATGTATTCAGCAACGGTACGTCACAGACACATTATAATGGTGTATTGGTTTTAGCACACAATCAATACGTTTGAATGCAAAGCATCGTTCGAATGTGACCCAGGCTGCCCTAGTACAGGTGGCGTCTTGCAAATTGACCTTTGATCCACAATCAGCGAGAAATCGAGCCGTGAGTTTCCCTTGGTCCGATTGTATAGGAAAACACTGGAAATATAATAAACGGTGAAAGTACAGCGTGTGCTGCCGCCGTATGGGTGCTGTATACCGGCGCCGTATGGGTGCTGTATACCGGCGCCGGCGTGTGCGGTCATTGTGGCGTGACCCGAGATGACCTTATTCTAAGGATACGTAACCAGGTGCTCAGATAAAGGTTTTAAGTTATTATCTATAGGTATGGCTGCTATCGAAGAAAAACCAAGGTTAACAAATTTCCACCCAAAGTGACTCAGTTGAGGTCACGTGCCAGCAAATTGGCCCTAACGGTAGCGCCACCACTCCCGGCTTCAAATGTTTACAACAGTGATCTCTTTTCATTTACTATGATGAAACCAGACAACTGGTTTCTCGCTTCTCCACTAACCCGATATATTCCCTGTACCCCTTCAGCAGATTGGCATTAGCCCAGTTCCGGCAGGGAGCGGAATCCGCCCCCTGTGTGGGGACGAGTGGTCTAGGGATAAAATGCTCGTCTCACAATCGAAGGATTGTGGGTTCGAGTCTCACCTGTCGCTACTCTTCGCCCGCGCCCGATCGCTACCCTTCGCCCGGTTGGCGACGCTATATGATTCAACAGTCGACGTGTCGTAAAACCAATAACCAACCAACCAACCGCCCCCTGTGTGTTTTTTTTCGCCTGCCCTTCCCTAACCCTTTCTGATAGGAGCGTGAAACTCGGTGACTTTTCCTGGCTTTATTTTTCACTTGGTAGCAAAATTGTTATTTCGTAGCTATGTCAGAGGCCGCTCCGAAAGCGAATACTGGGAGGCACCTGAGACATTGTCTTGCGAAAGATTAAGAACAGCACGTGGATCTTATTATTTTCCTTGTTTTCTGTTCATGTGACTATAAATTTGAATTTCGCTAATCATGCTAACAATGCATACTTACTGATGTGTTTATGTATCATACAATGCATAACACACAGTTATAGAGCCGCAATATTTCCCCAATAAACAATAATTGTAGTAGCCTTCCCACTCAGGCCTCTCCGGATCCTTCCCTAGTATAATTACCTGGCGACGCCTCCGGTCATCAAAGATCTTACGGTACGTTGTACCATGACGTAGGAATGGCAAAATAGTAGGTTTTTGTGGTACTGGCTGCGAACAAGAGCCAGTCACAAAAAAACAATGGATACCTACCCCTCCTAAGGCTTCTGGCTACGCCATTGGCTGTTGTGCAGGTATGTATGTAAATCAAGTGGTGTTGCCATTAGGAATGAGTTTTGCCAATCTATGGAAAATATTTTTGGTGTAAAATACAACCACAGTCCCAAATAGTATTGATCAATTTCCCCCATTTTTGGCTCCTGACTCGCCAATATTTGTTCTCAATATTTTCCAATGTTTCGAGCTTTTGGCATTCTAAATGTGTGTGTGTATTTGGACGCTACATGACCGATGTAGTCGATGCGCCCTAAAGCCCTAATAACTAACTAACTTCTAAATGTGTGTATGAAACCAATATAATTTTTTTATCTACCTAGCTTTTAAATTGGCCCAATAGATCCCGAGATCTTAGGGGCTGGAATCCCCCTACAGATTCAGGTCCAAAATTGTCCTACCGTCACAAGGTTACCTTGACGTTAATGCGACGGGCGATTTTGAAAACTGGTGAATACCACCAACATCCATAGATGGCGTTATCTTGCAGAAAAAAGGAGAAAGCGGGACATTTTCTGATTTCAATATGCATTTCTGTGTGTTTGTGAGCGAGCCAATACGGGAATACAACCGTCATTGCAGAATAGCTGTGGCTTGTGCTGCAGAAAAGAAGGCAGCGTTCCTCGTCATACATGATCTGATTGCCGATCTGATCTGATGCATGATCTGATCTGAATCTGTGTAGATGCTCCCCTGCTGTGATTGGTGGCGTATTGTATCTGGGTGGATGCTTATCTGGTGTGTGGAATTGCTCAGTTATGGTTTGTGTTGGCTGACTGTTTGGAGCTGTTTTGGTCAGGCATCTGCACACCAGAAGAACCTGGACGTGGGCGCCAACATCTTCATCGGCAACCTAGATCCGGAGGTGGATGAGAAGCTGCTGTACGATACGTTCTCAGCGTTCGGAGTCATTCTGCAAACACCCAAGGTCAGACGGCAGACACGTCACACACACACATCAGATCGCTGCGCTGGACCACGTATGGCCGTATAAGGTCAGACGGCAGACACGTCACATACACACATCAGATCGCTGCGCTGGACCACGTATGGCCGTATAAGGTCAGACGGCAGACACGTCACACACACACATCAGATCGCTGCGCTGGACCACGTATGGCCGTATAAGGTCAGACGGCAGACACGTCACATACACACATCAGATCGCTGCGCTGGACCACGTGTGGCCGTATAAGGTCAGACGGCAGACACGTCACATACACACATCAGATCGCTGCGCTGGACCACGTGTGGCCGTATAAGGTCAGACGGCAGACACGTCACATACACACATCAGATCGCTGCGCTGGACCACGTATGGCCGTATAAGGTCAGACGGCAGACACGTCACATACACACATCAGATCGCTGCGCTGGACCACGTATGGCCGTATAAGGTCAGACGGCAGACACGTCACATACACACATCAGATCGCTGCGCTGGACCACGTATGGCCGTATAAGGTCAGACGGCAGACACGTCACTACACACATCAGATCGCTGCGCTGGACCACGTATGGCCGTATAAGGTCAGACGGCAGACACGTCACACACACATCAGATCGCTGCGCTGGACCACGTATGGCCGTATAAGGTCAGACGGCAGACACGTGTCCACACACACATCAGATCGCTGCGCTGGACCACGTATGGCCGTATAAGGTCAGACGGCAGACACGTCACACACACACATCAGATCGCTGCGCTGGACCACGTATGGCCGTATAAGGTCAGACGGCAGACACGTCACACACACATCAGATCGCTGCGCTGGACCACGTATGGCCGTATAAGGTCAGACGGCAGACACGTCACACACACACAGATCGCTGCGCTGGCCATCGTATAAGGTCAGACGGCAGACACGTCACATACACACATCAGATCGCTGCGCTGGACCACGTATGGCCGTATAAGGTCAGACGGCAGACACGTCACATACACACATCAGATCGCTGCGCTGGACCACGTATGGCCGTATAAGGTCAGACGGCAGACACGTCACATACACACATCAGATCGCTGCGCTGGACCACGTATGGCCGTATAAGGTCAGACGGCAGACACGTCACATACACACATCAGATCGCTGCGCTGGACCACGTATGGCCGTATAAGGTCAGACGGCAGACACGTCCACACACACATCAGATCGCTGCGCTGGACCACGTATGGCCGTATAAGGTCAGACGGCAGACACGTCACACACACACATCAGATCGCTGCGCTGGACCACGTATGGCCGTATAAGGTCAGACGGCAGACACGTCACATACACACATCAGATCGCTGCGCTGGACCACGTATGGCCGTATAAGGTCAGACGGCAGACACGTCACACACACATCAAGATCGCTGCGCTGGACCACGTATGGCCGTATAAGGTCAGACGGCAGACACGTCACACACACACATCAGATCGCTGCGCTGGACCACGTATGGCCGTATAAGGTCAGACGGCAGACACGTCACATACACACATCAGATCGCTGCGCTGGACCACGTATGGCCGTATAAGGTCAGACGGCAGACACGTCACACACACACATCAGATCGCTGCGCTGGACCACGTATGGCCGTATAAGGTCAGACGGCAGACACGTCACACACACATCAGATCGCTGCGCTGGACCACGTATGGCCGTATAAGGTCAGACGGCAGACACGTCACACACACACATCAGATCGCTGCGCTGGACCACGTATGGCCGTATAAGGTCAGACGGCAGACACGTCACGTCACACACACATCAGATCGCTGCGCTGGACCACGTATGGCCGTATAAGGTCAGACGGCAGACACGTCACACACACACATCAGATCGCTGCGCTGGACCACGTATGGCCGTATAAGGTCAGACGGCAGACACGTCACACACACACATCAGATCGCTGCGCTGGACCACGTATGGCCGTATAAGGTCAGACGGCAGACACGTCACATACACACATCAGATCGCTGCGCTGGACCACGTATGGCCGTATAAGGTCAGACGGCAGACACGTCACATACACACATCAGATCGCTGCGCTGGACCACGTATGGCCGTATAAGGTCAGACGGCAGACACGTCACACACACATCAGATCGCTGCGCTGGACCACGTATGGCCGTATAAGGTCAGACGGCAGACACGTCACACACACACATCAGATCGCTGCGCTGGACCACGTATGGCCGTATAAGGTCAGACGGCAGACACGTCACACACACACATCAGATCGCTGCGCTGGACCACGTATGGCCGTATAAGGTCAGACGGCAGACACGTCACACACACACATCAGATCGCTGCGCTGGACCACGTATGGCCGTATAAGGTCAGACGGCAGACACGTCACACACTCACCAATAAGGTCAGACGGCAGACACGTCACACACACATCAGATCGCTGCGCTGGACCACGTATGGCCGTATAAGGTCAGACGGCAGACACGTCACATACACACATCAGATCGCTGCGCTGGACCACGTATGGCCGTATAAGGTCAGACGGCAGACACGTCACACACACACATCAGATCGCTGCGCTGGACCACGTATGGCCGTATAAGGTCAGACGGCAGACACGTCACACACACACATCAGATCGCTGCGCTGGACCACGTATGGCCGTATAAGGTCAGACGGCAGACACGTCACACACACACATCAGATCGCTGCGCTGGACCACGTATGGCCGTATAAGGTCAGACGGCAGACACGTCACATACACACATCAGATCGCTGCGCTGGACCACGTATGGCCGTATAAGGTCAGACGGCAGACACGTCACATACACACATCAGATCGCTGAAAGGATCGCTGCGCTGGACCACGTGTGGCCGTATAAGGTCAGACGGCAGACACGTCACACACACACATCAGATCGCTGCGCTGGACCACGTGTGGCCGTATAAGGTCAGACGGCAGACACGTCACATACACACATCAGATCGCTGCGCTGGACCACGTGTGGCCGTATAAGGTCAGACGGCAGACACGTCACATACACACATCAGATCGCTGCGCTGGACCACGTATGGCCGTATAAGGTCAGACGGCAGACACGTCACATACACACAGATCGCTGCGGTGGACCACGTATGGCCGTATAAGGTCAGACGGCAGACACGTCACACACACACATCAGATCGCTGCGCTGGACCACGTATGGCCGTAGATGCATATTCGTGCCGACCAGTGGGTCTGTGCTGAAAATGGTAGAAAACGACGCTTAACAGGGATAACAGTGATGTATAAACTGGAGTATTACGTTATCATTTGGATCCCATAGCTCAAGATGCTGCTGAACTATTTGGGGTCCGCAGAACAGGGAGCCGTATCATTACTCAGACTGATATCAGGCCTGGCTGATACGTCCGGCCGTACACCACACGTTGTACACTCCGTCCGGCCGTGCACCACACGCTGTACACTCCGTCCGGCCGTACACCACACGCTGTACACTCCGTCCGGCCGTGCACCACACGCTGTACACTCCGTCCGGCCGTGGCTGACGACCGACCAGGGATGGACATGAGCACAGTCACGCATGCGTCTTCAGGCTGGAGTGCTTAGCTTTGCTGTGTAATTTGACAATAACGCAAATGAGACAATTACAAGAAAACTGGATATGTAGCTTTGTCCGTCCCTAGTCAGCGTCTAGTGCATCAACCATAAAGCAGTATTTCTTTTGGCTAGAATGAAAGTGGGCAATGTAGACCTCACTAGACGAAGTGGAGTTTTGGATTGTTATGCGGGGCCAGTGATGCTATGACGCTTAGCGCAGGTCTCCGGAACATTGGAGAACAGGCAACACGGCTACATACTTGATACAATAGCAGAAGGCTATGCAAGGGCATATAATCCAGGTGATCAGTAAAATGGTGAATCGTAAACGCTAAATTGCAAATCAATTGAATGCAAAACTATTACTTTATACCGAAATTCAAAGACATCTTTGGATAGCTTTGGATAGTATTGGATATCATTGGATAGCTTTGGATACCGCCTGGCCTGCAGCATCCTGTCGCCAAAGGTACCGTCGAATTTTGATCTGAATAAATAATTTTCCACTCCATCGATTTACAATTTCGCGTTTATCATCCACTATTTTCACCAATCTGCCTCTTTGATAATTTGGGTCATTATATATGTAGATATGATATACGAGTATGTCTAAAGAGTAATTACTTGCCTAGCATTGATATGGGATAAAATTCAACCTTTAATAACGTACTTAACGACACGAGCGTGTGACTAGGATGTGTGTGTGTGTGTGTGTGTGTTTGTGTGTGCAGACCATGACCAGGCTGTATGTGTGTGTGCAGATCATGCGTGACTCTGACACCGGCAACAGCAAGGGGTTCGCGTTCATTAACTACGCCAGCTTCGAGGCGTCTGACGCTGCCATCGACGCCATGAACGGCCAGTACCTGTGTAACCGGGCCATCTCCATCAGCTACGCCTTCAAGAAGGACTCGAAGGTGAGCCGGCCGACCAGTCATCCTGTACCGGCCGCCTGTCTTACAGTACACGGAGTGTATACAGTACACGGAGTGTGTACAGTACACGGTGTGTGTACAGTACACGGTGTGTGTACAGTACACGGTGTGTGTACAGTACACGGTGTGTGTACAGTACACGGTGTGTGTACAGTACACGGTGTGTGTACAGTACACGGTGTGTGTACAGGGAGTGTGTACAGTACACGGTGTGTGTACAGTACACGGTGTGTGTACAGTACACGGTGTGTGTACAGTACACGGTGTGTGTACAGTACACGGTGTGTGTACAGTACACGGTGTGTGTACAGTACACGGTGTGTGTACAGTACACGGTGTGTGTACAGTACACGGAGTGTGTACAGTACACGGTGTGTGTACAGTACACGGAGTGTGTTTACAGTACACGGTGTGTGTACAGTACACGGTGTGTGTACAGTACAGGTGTGTGTACAGTACACGGTGTGTGTACAGTACACGGTGTGGTTGTACAGTACACGGTGTGTGTACAGTACACGGTGTGTGTGGTACAGTACACGGGTGTGTACAGTACACGGTGTGTGTACAGTCCAGTGTGTACAGTACACGGTGTGTGTACAGTCCAGGTGTGTACAGTACACGGTGTGGTGGGACAGTACATGTGTACAGTACACGGTGTGTGTACAGTACACTGGTGTGTGTACAGTACACGGTGGGGTGACAGTCCATGTGTACAGTACACGGTGTGGTGGACAGTCCAGTGTGTACAGTACACAGTGTGGTGGGACAGTCCATGTGTACAGACACAGTGTGGTGGGACAGTCCATGTGTACAGTACACGGTGTGTGGTACAGTCCATGTGTACAGTACAGTACACGTGTGGTGGGCAGTGTACAGTACACGGTGTGTGTACAGTACACGGTGTGGTGGGACAGTCCATGTGTACAGTACACGGTGTGGTGGGACAGTCCATGTGTACAGTACACGGTGTGGTGGGACAGTCCATGTGTACAGTACACGGTGTGCATGTGGTACAGTCCAGTGTGTACAGTACACGGAGTGTGTACAGTCCACGGTGTGTACAGTACACGGTGTGGTGGGACAGTCCATGTGTACAGTACACGGTGTGGTGTAGTCAGTACACGGTGTGGTGGGACAGTCCATGTGTACAGTACACGTGTGTGTACACAGTGTGGTGGGACAGTCCATGTGTACAGCACACGGTGGGGTGGGACAGTCCATGTGTACAGTACACAGTGTGGTGGGACAGTCCATGTGTACAGTACACAGTGTGGTGGGACAGTCCATGTGTACAGTACACAGTGTGGTGGGACAGTCCATGTGTACAGTACACAGTGGGTGGGACAGTCCATGTGTACAGTACACGGTGTGTGTACAGCACACGGTGGGGTGGGACAGTCCATGTGTACAGTACACGGTGTGGTGGGACAGTCCATGTGTACAGTACACAGTGTGGTGGGACAGTCCATGTGTACAGTACACAGTGTGGTGGGACAGTCCATGTGTACAGTACACAGTGTGGTGGGACAGTCCATGTGTACAGTACACAGTGTGGTGGGACAGTCCATGTGTACAGTACACGGTGTGTGTACAGCACACGGTGGGGTGGGACAGTCCATGTGTACAGCACACGGTGGGGTGGGACAGTCCATGTGTACAGTACACAGTGTGGTGGGACAGTCCATGTGTACAGTACACGGTGTGGTGGGACAGTCCATGTGTACAGTACACAGTGTGGTGGGACAGTCCATGTGTACAGTACACGGTGTGGTGGGACAGTCCATGTGTACAGTACACGGTGTGGTGGGACAGTCCATGTGTACAGTACACGGTGTGGTGGGACAGTCCATGTGTACAGTACACGGTGTGGTGGGACAGTCCATGTGTACAGTACACGGTGTGGTGGGACAGTCCATGTGTACAGTACACAGTGTGGTGGGACAGTCCATGTGTACAGTACACAGTGTGGTGGGACAGTCCATGTGTACAGTACACAGTGTGGTGGGACAGTCCATGTGTACAGTACACGGTGTGGTGGGACAGTCCATGTCAGTACACAGTGTGGTGGGACAGTCCATGTGTACAGTACACAGTGTGGTGGGACAGTCCATTGTGTGAAGTCTGGTACAGTACACAGTGTGGTGGGACAGTCCATGTGTACAGTACACAGTGGGGTGGGACAGTCCATGTGTACAGCACACGGTGGGGTGGGACAGTCCATGTGTACAGTACACAGTGTGGTGGGACAGTCCATGTGTACAGTACACAGTGTGGTGGGACAGTCCATGTGTACAGTACACAGTGTGGTGGGACAGTCCATGTGTACAGTACACAGTGTGGTGGGACAGTCCATGTGTACAGCACACGGTGGGGTGGGACAGTCCATGTGTACAGTACACGGTGTGGTGGGACAGTCCATGTGTACAGTACACAGTGTGGTGGGACAGTCCATGTGTACAGTACACGGTGGGGTGGGACAGTCCATGTGTACAGTACACAGTGTGGTGGGACAGTCCATGTGTACAGTACACAGTGTGGTGGGACAGTCCATGTGTACAGTACACAGTGTGGTGGGACAGTCCATGTGTACAGTACACAGTGTGGTGGGACAGTCCATGTGTACAGTACACAGTGTGGTGGGACAGTCCATGTGTACAGTACACAGTGTGGTGGGACAGTCCATGTGTACAGTACACGGTGTGGTGGGACAGTCCATGTGTACAGTACACAGTGTGGTGGGACGGTCCATGTGTACAGGTGTGGTGGGACAGTCCATGTGTACAGTACACAGTGTGGTGGGACAGTCCATGTGTACAGTACACAGTGTGGTGGGACAGTCCATGTGTACAGTACACAGTGTGGTGGGACAGTCCATGTGTACAGTACACAGTGTGGTGGGACAGTCCATGTGTACAGTACACAGTGTGGTGGGACAGTCCATGTGTACAGTACACAGTGTGGTGGGACAGTCCATGTGTACAGTACACGGTGTGGTGGGACAGTCCATGTGTACAGTACACAGTGTGGTGGGACAGTCCATGTGTACAGTACACAGTGTGGTGGGACAGTCCATGTGTACAGTACAGTGTCAGCACGGTGTGGTGGGACAGTCCATGTGTACAGTACACAGTGTGGTGGGACAGTCCATGTGTACAGTACACAGTGTGGTGGGACAGTCCATGTGTACAGTACACACGTCATTGTGTGGTGGGACAGTCCATGTGTACAGTACACGGTGTGGTGGGACAGTCCATGTGTACAGTACACAGTGTGGTGGGACAGTCCATGTGTACAGTACACAGTGTGGTGGGACAGTCCATGTGTACAGTACACGGTGTGGTGGGACAGTCCATGTGTACAGTACACAGTGTGGTGGGACAGTCCATGTGTACAGTACACAGTGTGGTGGGACAGTCCATGTGTACAGTACACAGTGTGGTGGGACAGTCCATGTGTACAGTACACAGTGTGGTGGGACAGTCCATGTGTACAGTACACAGTGTGGTGGGACAGTCCATGTGTACAGTACACAGTGTGGTGGGACAGTCCATGTGTACAGTACACAGTGTGGTGGGACAGTCCATGTGTACAGTACACAGTGTGGTGGGACAGTCCATGTGTACAGTACACAGTGTGGTGGGACAGTCCATGTGTACAGTACACGGTGTGGTGGGACAGTCCATGTGTACAGTACACAGTGTGGTGGGACAGTCCATGTGTACAGTACACGGTGTGGTGGGACAGTCCATGTGTACAGTACACGGTGTGGTGGGACAGTCCATGTGTACAGCACACGGTGGGGTGGGACGGTCCATGTGTACAGTACACAGTGTTACAGTACACAGTGTGGTGGGACAGTCCATGTGTACAGCACACGGTGGGGTGGGACAGTCCATGTGTACAGAGTGGTAGGGGGTGTGGTGGACAGTCCATGTGTACAGTACACAGTGTGGTGGGACAGTCCATGTGTACAGTACACAGTGTGGTGGGACAGTCCATGTGTACAGTACACAGTGTGGTGGGACAGTCCATGTGTACAGTACACAGTGTGGTGGGACAGTCCATGTGTACAGTACACAGTGTGGTGGGACAGTCCTGTGTACAGGAGTGTGGTGGGACAGTCCATTGTCATGTGTACAGTGACACATGTGGTGGTGGGACAGTCCATGTGTACAGTACACAGTGTGGTGGGACAGTCCATGTGTACAGTACACAGTGTGGTGGGACAGTCCATGTGTACAGTACACGGTGTGGTGGGACAGTCCATGTGTACAGTACACAGTGTGGTGGGACAGTCCATGTGTACAGTACACGGTGTGGTGGGACAGTCCATGTGTACAGTACACGGTGTGGTGGGACAGTCCATGTGTACAGTAGAACGTGTGGAAGTCCATGTGTACACACGGTGTGGTGGGACAGTCCATGTGTACAGTACACAGTGTGGTGGGACAGTCCATGTGTACAGTACACGGTGTGGTGGGACAGTCCATGTGTACAGTACACAGTGTGGTGGGACAGTCCATGTGTACAGTACACAGTGTGGTGGGACAGTCCATGTGTACAGTACACAGTGTGGTGGGACAGTCCATGTGTACAGTACACAGTGTGGTGGGACAGTCCATGTGTACAGTACACAGTGTGGTGGGACAGTCCATGTGTACAGTACACAGTGTGGTGGGACAGTCCATGTGTACAGTACACGGTGTGGTGGGACAGTCCATGTCAAGTACACAGTGTGGTGGGACAGTCCATGTGTACAGTACACAGTGTGGTGGGACAGTCCATGTGTACAGTACACGGTGTGGTGGGACAGTCCATGTGTACGTAGCACAGTGTGGTGGGACAGTCCATGTGTACAGTACACGGTGTGGTGGGACAGTCCATGTGTACAGTACACAGTGTGGTGGGACAGTCCATGTGTACAGTACACAGTGTGGTGGGACAGTCCATGTGTACAGTACACAGTGTGGTGGGACAGTCCATGTGTACAGTACACGGTGTGGTGGGACAGTCCATGTGTACAGTACACAGTGTGGTGGGACAGTCCATGTGTACAGTACACAGTGTGGTGGGACAGTCCATGTGTACAGTACACGGTGTGGTGGGACAGTCCATGTGTACAGTACACGGTGTGGTGGGACAGTCCATGTGTACAGTACACAGTGTGGTGGGACAGTCCATGTATACAGTACAAGTAAGGGGTGGGACAGTCCATGTGTACAGTACACGGTGTGGTGGGACAGTCCATGTGTACAGTACACGGTGGGGTGGGACAGTCCATGTGTACAGTACACAGTGTGGTGGGACAGTCCATGTGTACAGTACACACGGTGTGGTGGGACAGTCCATGTGTACAGTACACAGTGTGGTGGGACAGTCCATGTGTACAGTCCAGGTGTGGTGGGACAGTACACAGTGTGGTGGGACAGTCCATGTGTACAGTACACGGTGTGGTGGGACAGTCCATGTGTACAGTACACAGTGTGGTGGGACAGTCCAGTCCATGTGTACAGCACACGGTGTGGTGGGACAGTCCATGTGTACAGTACACAGTGTGGTGGGACAGTCCATGTGTACAGTACACAGTGTGGTGGGACAGTCCATGTGTACAGTACACAGTGTGGTGGGACAGTCCATGTGTACAGTACACAGTGTGGTGGGACAGTCCATGTGTACAGTACACAGTGTGGTGGGACAGTCCATGTGTACAGTACACAGTGTGGTGGGACAGTCCATGTGTACAGTCACAGTGTGGTGGGACAGTCCATGTGTACAGTACACAGTGTGGTGGGACAGTCCATGTGTACAGTACACAGTGTGGTGGGACAGTCCATGTGTACAGTACACAGTGTGGTGGGACAGTCCATGTGTACAGTACACAGTGTGGTGGGACAGTCCATGTGTACAGTACACAGTGTGGTGGGACAGTCCATGTGTACAGTACACAGTGTGGTGGGACAGTCCATGTGTACAGTACACAGGTGTGGTGGGACAGTCCATGTGTACAGTACACAGTGTGGTGGGACTGTGGTGGAGTCCATGTGTACAGTACACAGTGTGGTGGGACAGTCCATGTGTACAGTACACAGTGTGGTGGGACAGTCCATGTGTACAGTACACAGTGTGGTGGGACAGTCCATGTGTACAGTACACAGTGTGGTGGGACAGTCCATGTGTACAGTACACAGTGTGGTGGGACAGTCCATGTGTACAGTACACAGTGTGGTGGGACAGTCCATGTACACAACAGTGTGGTGGGACAGTCCATGTGTACAGTACACAGTGTGGTGGGACAGTCCATGTGTACAGTACACAGTGTGGTGGGACAGTCCATGTGTACAGTCACACGGTGTGGTGGGACAGTCCATGTGTACAGTACACAGTGTGGTGGGACAGTCCATGTGTAGCACACGGTGTGGTGGGACAGTCCATGTGTACAGTACACAGTGTGGTGGGACAGTCCATGTGTACAGTACACAGTGTGGTGGGACAGTCCATGTGTACAGTACACAGTGTGGTGGGACAGTCCATGTGTACAGTACACAGTGTGGTGGGACAGTCCATGTGTACAGTACACAGTGTGGTGGGACAGTCCATGTGTACAGTACACAGTGTGGTGGGACAGTCCATGTGTACAGTACACAGTGTGGTGGGACAGTCCATGTGTACAGCACACGGTGGGGTGGGACAGTCCATGTGTACAGCACACGGTGGGGTGGGACAGTCCATGTGTACAGTACACAGTGTGGTGGGACAGTCCATGTGTACAGTACACAGTGTGGTGGGACAGTCCATGTGTACAGCACACGGTGTGGTGGGACAGTCCATGTGTACAGTACACACGGTGTGGTGGGACAGTCCATGTGTACAGTACACGGTGTGGTGGGACAGTCCATGTGTACAGTACACGGTGGTGGTAGGACAGTTGTGTACAGTACACGGTGTGGTGGGACAGTCCATGTGTACAGTACACAGTGTGGTGGGACAGTCCATGTGTACAGTACACAGTGTGGTGGGACAGTCCATGTGTACAGCACACAGTGTGGTGGGACAGTCCATGTGTACAGTACACAGTGTGGTGGGACAGTCCATGTGTACAGTACACAGTGTGGTGGGACAGTCCATGTGTACAGTACACAGTGTGGTGGGACAGTCCATGTGTACAGTACACAGTGTGGTGGGACAGTCCATGTGTACAGCACACGGTGGGGTGGGACAGTCCATGTGTACAGTACACAGTGTGGTGGGACAGTCCATGTGTACAGTACACAGTGTGGTGGGACAGTCCATGTGTACAGCACACGGTGGGGTGGGACAGTCCATGTGTACAGTACACGGTGGGGTGGGACAGTCCATGTGTACAGCACACGGTGGGGTGGGACAGTCCATGTGTACAGTACACAGTGTGGTGGGACAGTCCATGTGTACAGCACACGGTGGGGTGGGACGGTCCATGTGTACAGTACACAGTGTGGTGGGACAGTCCATGTGTACAGCACACGGTGGGGTGGGACAGTCCGTTTATACAGGACGTGGTGGGGTGGGACAGTCCATGTGTACAGCACACGGTGGGGTGGGACAGTCCATGTGTACAGCACACGGTGGGGTGGGACAGTCCATGTGTACAGCACACGGTGGGGTGGGACAGTCCATGTGTACAGTACACAGTGTGGTGGGACAGTCCATGTGTACAGCACACGGTGGGGTGGGACGGTCCGTTTGTACAGGACGTGGTCGGGTGGGACAGTTTGTGTGTACAGGACACGGTGGGGTGGGACGGTCCGTTTGTACAGGACGTGGTGGGGTGGGACAGTTTGTGTGTACAGGACACGCTGGGGTGGGACGGTCCGTTTGTACAGGACTGCCTCTGCCGGTAGGGAGAGCGACACGGCTCGGCCGCCGAGCGGCTCCTCGCCGCGCAGAA
Source organism: Ashinkailepas kermadecensis (assembly GCA_034440615.1). NCBI lineage: Eukaryota > Metazoa > Arthropoda > Thecostraca > Neolepadidae > Ashinkailepas > Ashinkailepas kermadecensis. The sequence goes on from JAOTOM010002408.1 coordinate 93,534, forward strand.
CCCGCTCTCGCAGGCCGACCGTCCGCACCAGCTGTTCGCGGACGCGCCGCCGCCGCCGCCGACGGGCACCCAGCTGACGGGCACCCAGCTGCCGGCACCGCCGGCGCCGCCGCCGCCCATGCCCAATGCGCCGCCGCCGCCCGTGGGCATGCCGCCGCCGCCGCTGCCCACCTTCAGTGCGCCGCCTCCCATGCCGCCCCCGGGTCCGCCGCCCGGCCCGCTGCCTGGCCAGCCGCCGCTGCCTAACGCGCCGCCTCCGCTGCCCGTGCCGTCCACTGGACACGGTAGGTGGCCCCGCTGGCCGTGGCCGGGTCCAGCTCCCCGTGCCGTCCACCGGACACGGTAGGTGGCCCCGCTGGCCGTGGCCGGGTCCAGCTCCCCGTGCCGTCCACCGGACACGGTGGGTGGCCCCGCTGGCCGTGGCCGGGTCCAGCTCCCCGTGCCGTCCACCGGACACGGTGGGTGGCCCCGCTGGCCGTGGCCGGGTCCAGCTCCCCGTGCCGTCCACCGGACACGGTGGGTGGCCCCGCTGGCCGTGGCCGGGTCCAGCTCCCCGTGCCGTCCACCGGACACGGTGGGTGGCCCCGCTGGCCGTGGCCGGGTCCAGCTCCCCGTGCCGTCCACCGGACACGGTAGGTGGCCCCGCTGGCCGTGGCCGGGTCCAGCTCCCCGTGCCGTCCACCGGACACGGTGGGTGGCCCCGCTGGCCGTGGCCGGGTCCAGCTCCCCGTGCCGTCCACCGGACACGGTAGGTGGCCCCGCTGGCCGTGGCCGGGTCCAGCTCCCCGTGCCGTCCACCGGACACGGTAGGTGGCCCCGCTGGCCGTGGCCGGGTCCAGCTCCCCGTGCCGTCCACCGGACACGGTGGGTGGCCCCGCTGGCCGTGGCCGGGTCCAGCTCCCCGTGCCGTCCACCGGACACGGTAGGTGGCCCCGCTGGCCGTGGCCGGGTCCAGCTCCCCGTGCCGTCCACCGGACACGGTGGGTGGCCCTACTGGCTGTGGCCGGGGTCTAGCTGCCTGCACACGGCTGTACCACATGTGTCTCATCACGTATGTATTTCCCCCTCCCCATCCCACTCCACCATGTCCCGTGTGAATTGGGCGCATTCCTTTCAGCTGCGCACGGTTCCGTTACCGAAGCTGAACCCATCCTGTTGACTTTCCTGATGACGCTCCCTGATTCATCCCTTATATCCACCACCTCCCGCTCCACCCCTCCCGAAGGTGTGTATGTTCCCACGCTGCGCCAAAGACACGCCCGCTGGACATGCGGTGACGCTGCTCTGGCTGAATGGCTGCCGTTTGACGTGACGTGACGTGGTCCCGTGTGGACGTGACCTTGTGATGGTACCGCAGCGCGTATGCCGAGTGGACCGTCGCCGTTTGGTGGACCACCTCCGCGCTGGGGACCGCCGCCACCGCCGGGCACTTTCGGACCTCCGCCTGGCATGCCGCCGCCACCGCCAGGTGAGGTGCACCACTGCCCATGGTGCCAGACGCAGGTGGCGGCTCTGGTAATGCACTGTGTTGTGCTGTGGTGTGTTGCGTCGTGGGGTGAGTGTCGTGATGCATTACGTCGTGTCTCGTAGTTGTATTCTTGGTGTATTCTAGGTGTATTCTCGTAGGTGTATTCTTGTTTGGAGTTTGTTGGTGAGAATTCAACGTTGCCGATAACATTTCCCTTTTTCCGAACAAAATGTTAGCCATTATAAAACAAGTATGTTATTGTCTTGAAATATTGGGAGGAAACGGTATGTATGCTTTCCAAATAGTTTTTATATATTTGATGTAAACGTATGTATTTGCATTAATTCGATAATAATGCAATGATCACATGCAGTGCAAGTCATGACGTGATCGCATGCAGAGTTGAAAATGTGCTTCAAAATCTCGACACGGTGTTTAAATTAATATTGCTTACACCACGGTTTTTTGCTATTAATTATATTTCATGTGTTCCGTACACATCCGCCACATGTTTGTACTTATAGCAAGTATATTCAGCTCCGCATGCATATGACTGTCTGAATGGGCATTACACGGATGTACCTGTATTTATATACAAGAGCTTAGGAAACGTGTGGGGAGGGGGAGCACGGGACCGGGTCCCCAATTTCGGTGGTGCGGGACGGCAATAGTAACTAGCGTCCCACGACTTGTGCCTTCTTCTTTGAAGAATACCAACATATGCCAATGTACCCCGGGTTTTTGTGTGTGTTTTTGTGCATGTGTGTATGTGACGAATTACAAAAAGTTAGTGCCGACCAAGTATTGCACGTGTGTTGCGCCGCACTCTGTGCATCGCCAGACGAGCGATAATTGCAGCTCAGTTAATGGATACACACACACATGGTTCAGAGCGCCACCCCCCACTCCCACTCGACAATTGTGCGGGCCGGACGTATCCAGCTGATGCGTCTGACCTGCCCCCTCGCTTAACGAAACCTACGTGATTGCTATGTATGTATGTATGTATGCATGTGTGTATATCATTGCATGCATGTGCATGTGATCATTTTTATGTATGTGCGCTTGCATGCATGCATGTGTATTTGCGTACTATGTACGTATGAAAGCTGGTATTGATGGATGCATAAATGTATATGTGAATATATGGCCATACATGAGTATATATAGGTGCATTATGCTGTGTATGTATGTATGGGGTTGGCAATACCCGATGTTCATGTTCGTTTGCGTGTGCTTGTGCATCTACAATGTGTATGCATTATGAATAGCCGCCCTAAGTGTGCTTCTTCTGAATAGCCGCCCTAAGTGTGCTTCTTCTGAAGAGACACCTCCGCCCTAATAGCCGCCCTAAGTGTGCTTCTTCTGAAGAGACACCTCCTAATGTGCAATAGCCGCCCTAAGTGTGCTTCTTCTGAAGAGACACCTCCGCCCTAATAGCCGCCCTAAGTGTGCTTCTTCTGAAGAGACACCTCCGCCCTAATAGCCGCCCTAAGTGTGCTTCTTCTGAAGAGACACCTCCGCCCTAATAGCCGCCCTAAGTGTGCTTCTTCTGAAGAGACACCTCCGCCCTAATAGCCGCCCTAATAGCCGCCCTAAGTGTGCTTCTTCTGAAGAGACACCTGCGCTTAGCTGGCTGGATTTCCGGGAGCAACCAGTCATTAATAGCAGGCCTGAAGCATCTACCGCCGTACATGTATATCAGCTCCTGACATTCATAATTTCTGCTTCGAGTTCTTTTTATTTTATGATTCATCAATTGTTATTTGTGTGGCTCATTTGGGATAGCTACTTCTTCACTTTGGAAACGTTCTTTCACTTAGGTGAGAATGCTTGTTAGAGTACTTTTTCTTTGTCATGCCATATTGATGCGACCCCAGTTAGCCCATTGCACCGTGCTGTGTGCCACATTCCATGCCATATTGATGCGACCCCAGTTAGCCCATTGCACCGTGTGTGTGCCACATTCCATGCCATATTGATGCGACCCCAGTTAGCCCATTGCACCGTGCTGTGTGCCACATTCCATGCCATATTGATGCGACCCCAGTTAGCCCATTGCACCGTGTTGTGTGCCATATTGATGCGACCCCAGTTAGCCCATTGCACCGTGTTGTGTGCCATATTCCGCCATATTGATGCGACCAGCCCATTGCACCGGTGGTGCCATTCCAGCCATATTGATGCGACCCCTGTTAGCCCATTGCACCGTGCTGTGTGACATTCCATGCCATATTGATGCGACCCCAGTTAGCCCATTGAACACTGCATGCCTCCACTTTGCCATATTGATGCGACCCCAGTTAGCCCATTGCACCGTGCTGTGTTCCACATTCCATGCCATATTGATGCGACCCCAGTTAGCCCATTGCACCGTGCTGTGTGCCACATCCCATGCCATATTGATGCGACACTTGCCCATTGCACCGTGCTGTGTGCCACATCCCGTGTCCAAACCATCCCCCCACAAATCACACCCCCCCCTTTGGTAAAAACCCCCCCCCAACCCAAAAACCCCACCTTTTTAAAACACACCCCCCCACCCCCACCTTCCCCCCATTTTAAACACAAACCAAACACCTCCACTTTGGTAACACTTGCTTACGTACTAGCCTATGATTAAGACCATCACATGTGCATGTTTCTTAAAAAGTTGGTGTCAGTTCACTGGCCACTGGTCAATGGTCATTTTGTCATTGAATGTTGGCCAACCTTCGTCCTGTCCCAAACCGCAAACTCTGGGAGCCGGTTCCTCTGCTGGTATCTCGGTCACAGAGTTACGAGCAAAGACCATCTGATGGATAAAGATTAGACTGCTCTTTTATATGCCGAAGCACCAGATCTTGCATGATCCTGACTTTATAACGTAAAGTAAGAATATTTTCTTACTTAACGTCATAGGGCATCTAAAAGCATGTCTTCCGACTTGGATGCTTTTGGCATTTCATTAGCCCTGTTTTTAGATGCCAAAACATGAGGTTAATAACGTGTTTGACCTTGGGACCTTGACCTGAATGCTTTGAATACTGAATACTCTACCGTCCCGGTGACTTAGAGCACTGGCCTGCACTGGTCTCCCCTGTCCTGGCAACACAATATCCCAGTGGCCTCACGCGCTCGCATTTAATCGCCGCCTGGGAGGTCAGTTGGCGGCTGGCCAAATTTGTCCCGGGCAGCCGTGTCGGTGCATTGACGGCACGTTGAACTTTCGGTCAAAATTCTGCTGTTCGGCTGGAATTCACGGATCTGATGGGGAGGTGGCCAAGGTTCACGTAGCAAGCTCTGCTTAGCGGTAGGATGCCTTTTAATAGCGATTGAGAACAAACAATGGAACCCGCAACGTACAGTATTTTGAAGATGCGTATTCTTAAATTGGACTGTGAGCTGAAGTTTTAAGTTCATTGACCTTATGTGGTTTTATATGACATTGACCTGATTACCAATTACCTTCACCAGGCGAAGAGGCATCAGAGCCCCTCCCCTCCCCTCCCCATGGTTTTTCAGCCCCCATGGTTACTGTCCGAAGGCGGTCGCCGGCCGCTGCCACATTTTCGCTGTCTATGGGGCAGTCAGTCTTTTCTCATATTTCACTGCGAAGTATTTCCGACGTTATGTTAAGTCATAGATCTATCACATGTCATTAGTGAAATAGCCTCCGGTTAGGCTTCTGTATAATCCTTTTTGTCATGTTTTTCATTATAATGACCGACGATGTTCGAAGATCCATGGGGTGCTCGGATAATGTACTGACAGCAATGCAGAAGTGTCCTTGACATTTTCAAGATCATCCGAAGTCATGGTCTTAGCATGACCTCGGGTGGCGTCTTTGTGCCTGTTGCCGCTCTATGGTAATTGTTAACCGTAATTTTGAATTTGAATTCTGAAGTTGAATTTAACGTCCATTTTACCTTGGGTTACCCAAATTTATCAATTACTATGAGTATGTTTAATTTCCAAAGTAACGAGTCACCTCTTCACCTGGTGACCTGGTCTGACTCGTTGCCTATGCACGGAAATGTCACTTCCTATAGATAATTAAACTCGCAGGGCATCACAGAAGAACATCATGAACATTGCATTTGGTTTTGTTTCTATTCATTTTCGTTTCTCCATCTCACCGTTTCGAATGGGCGAGGGACTTGTGAGGCCCTCGCCCGGGGACGGACGGACGTGTCATCTTTGTCCGTCTTGTGAGGCCGTCGCCCGGGGACGGACGGACGTGTCATCTTTGTCCGTCTTGTGAGGCCCTCGCCTGGGACGGACGGACGCATCTTTGTCCGTCTTGTGAGGCCGTCGCCCGGGGACGGACGGACGTGTCATCTTTGTCCGTCTTGTGAGGCCCTCGCCCGGGGACGGACGGACGTGTCATCTTTGTCCGTCTTGTGAGGCCGTCGCCCGGGGACGGACGGACGGACGTGTCATCTTTGTCCGTCATGTGAGGCCCTCGCCCGGGGACGGACGGACGTGTCATCTTTGTCCGTCTTGTGAGGCCCGTCGCCCGGGGACGGACGGACGGACGTGTCATCTTTGTCCGTCTGTGTGCTTTGTTCCTTAACCCGGTGACTAATACGTCCGGTGTTCTGGGCTCCCGATGTTCGGGATGTAATGAGGCCAGTTCAAAGTTCACTGACCTCTTGGTCGGTGGCCTGTGTTCGGGTTTTGAAAATAAAGTGCATGCGGTGGTTATACCCACATACCAACGTATACGGTATGGACACAGTTTGCTGAAAATCGAAGAGGATACGTAAACAAATGGCTTGGTTTTTGATGGCTGTGACATGGAATGGCCCGTGTGTAGCATCTGGATTTGCGCCGACACGGGTGTGCGTCTGTGGGCAGGCTCGCGGCCTCCTCCGCCGGGCTGGAGGCCTCCACTGCCCGGTATGGGACGGCCTCCGCTGCCGCCGCGGCCGCCATTCCCACCACGGCCGGCGGCAGGCATGGGGCCGCCTCCACGCTGGAACCCGCCGCCGCCACCGCCGCCGCCGCGACCAATGCGGCCGCCGCCCCCGCCGCCAGCATCATCGTCGGCGTAATGGGCACGCTGGTCGCACCGCCAGCCACACGGCACATCTGGCCAGCTGACTGTCCCAGCCACCACAGTCGTGGGGCCCGGCCGACCACATCACCGTGCTGTCACGTCTGTTTCCCAGTGCTACCGCCTCGTTGTGGCGTGACGTATACTCTCTGTCTTCGTCGTGGCGTGACTTGTACCCTCTGGCATCTGACTCTGGTCTTGACCGACTTCTTACCGTACCGTACCTTGTGCCACCCTCCCATTGTCGGCCTCTCTCCACCGCTGTTGGGTGTCATGCCGTGTCAACCGCTGTTGGGTGGCATACTATGCGCCGCTACACGGACGTGTTTATCCTTCAGTTGGATTGCCGTCGCTGTTGCCAGTTTCCGGTTGACTGTCTTGTTCACAACTGGAACTGCCATCGGACCGTTGGTTCCGGCATGGGCCCACTGGCACCTGGGTTCGGATGTCAATACCTGTGTCTCAGTACTCGCAGTCGGCCTAGGCGAGGATGTCGACGCCGCGTGAGCGCACGCTTTCGTCGTCATCGATGATCGCGCATCGGATTGCATTGGATCACAGGGATCACGATGGTACTGGACGAGATCAAACTGGATGCAACACAGCACCGTCTGTCCGCCAGTCGTTGGCCAATTTCCCCGCCGTGTGTGCATTTACAATACATCACGTCACAAGTGCGACGCCGTTGTGCCCGGTCGGACCTCGGCCCTGTGCGTATGGACGACCCAGCAGGCCGCTCTGTTGTTGTGCTGTCACACGAGCCGACCCTGTCTCGGGGCGGTGGGTTCGGCTGCACCTGTCTATCGACCCTGTCTCGGGGCGGTGGGTTCGGCTGCACGTGTCTATCGACCCTGTCTCGGGGCGGTGGGTTCGGCTGCACCTGTCTATCGACCCTGTCTCGGGGCGGTGGGTTCGGCTGCACGTGTCTATTCTCGGTGGACACGCACCACCAGACGGCGACTCGGCTTCGGTGGCACTGTCTTGTAAGCTTTCGGCTTCTGGACGGGTTGAAGGAAGTCTAATAAAACCAAGAGACAGCAGAGCAAATGTTTCTGTTCAAATGGGCGGCTGAGGTGTCGCGCCTGCTGCTGCCTCCCATGGCGCTGTCTGTTGTCACCAGTGCGCAGGCTGGAGGCCGTCGTATGCACGTGCCGTAACGCTGGCAATTGTTCAGGCAAATGACGCAGCTGCGTGCCACGTCGACACCTCGATTTGGTGTCTCCATGTGTGCGGTGTATGATGTACATCTCGGCTCGGTGCGGTATGGTACCGGTGTATGATGTACATCTCGGCTCGGTGCGGTATGGTACCGGTGTATGATGTACATCTCGGCTCGGTGCGGTATGGTACCGGTGTATGATGTACATCTCGGCTCGGTGCGGTATGGTACCGGTGTATGATGTACATCTCGGCTCGGTGCGGTATGATACTCGTGTATGATGTACATCTCGGCTCGGTGCGGTATGGTACCGGTATATGATGTACATCTCGGCTCGGTGCGGTATGGTACCGGTGTATGATGTACATCTCGGCTCGGTGCGGTATGGTACCGGTGTATGATGTACATCTCGGCTCGGTGCGGTATGGTACCGGTGTATGATGTACATCTCGGCTCGGTGCGGTATGGTACCGGTGTATGATGTACATCTCGGCTCGGTGCGGTAT
>JAOTOM010002409.1:0-10000 GCA_034440615.1 Ashinkailepas kermadecensis
TGCACATTGATCATTGGATATCTTCAGCCAATTGTGCCCCAACCCCACCCCACTGTTCACAAAAAACAGCACGCATGCCTACCCACAGCGCTGCAGAGCAGAGCACTAAGGGCGGCTGTCCAGCCGCACATTGCACCGTTAGAGGGTTGCTAACTTGTCGATATTGTCCAGCCGCACATTGCACCGTTGAGTGCTGCTGGCCTGCCTGGTTGTCCAGCCGCACACATTGCACCGTTAGTGCGTGCTGTCCTGCTCTGGCCGTCGATCTCGTCTGGCTCTGACGCAAACCGAGTTGCTGAGTCCGACTGGGATCCATTGACGGCCGACGGCCACCGCCCATTCACGTCCATCGAGCCCGTGACGAATCGGATGTGGATGGCGCGTTAGTATGCCGCCCCGCGTCACGCTGCGACCGACGCTGCCATAGCTTCGGCTCTCGTGACTGGAGAATCGCGAAATGGGCCCAGGCGGCGGCCGGCTCGGCAGAGGGTGGGCCGGGCGCGCGACGTGACCCAGGCGGCTGTTGGATCGGCGCCAGGTCACGGCCGCCTGTCGCCGGCGACAAAAGTCACGTGACCGCGACATACGTCACGGACGGGACAGTCTCTGTGTGTGTGCGACCAGATCGCATCACAGGCAGTTACCTGCCGTTCAGCAGATTATGTATGAATTATCCTCAACGAGCAGCGCTTATGAAATAATTGCAAGGAGCGTATGCAGAAGCGCTGTCTGCCAGTATCCGATTTGCCGGTTTGTGGCGCCGCACGTTACCATAAAGTGCTGATGGCACCGGCAGGTGGTGCCGACACAGAAACGTCGTCATCTCGCGTCTGGCTCCACCTGACGCAACGCTGCTCCACCGCAGAGGGAGCAGGCCGTTGGAGGACACAGCCCTGCTCCACCGCAGAGGGAGCAGCAGGCCGCTCGAGAGGATACAGCCCTGCCCCACCGCAGAGGGAGCAGGCCGCTGACTAGACACAGCCCTGCTTCACCGCAGAGGGAGCAGGCCGCTGAGAGATTACCAGCCCTGCTCCACCGCAGAGGGAGCAGGCCGCTGACAGACACAGCCCTGCTCCACCGCAGAGGGAGCAGGCCGCCGACAGACACAGCCCTGCTCCACCGCAGAGGGAGCAGGCCGCTGACAGGACAAAGCCCTGCTTCACCGCAGAGGGGAGCAGGCCGCTGACAGGACACAGCCCTGCTTCACCGCAGAGGGCAGCAGGCCGCTGACAGGACACAGCCCTTGCTTCACCGCAGAGGGAGATGGCCGCTGACAGAACACAGCCCTGCCTCACCGCAGTGGGGAGCAGGCCGCTGACAGGACACAGCCCTGTTTTACCGGCAGAGGGAGCAGGGGCCGCTGACTGACACGGCCTCTGCTCCACCGCAGAGGGGAGCAGGCCGCTGACAGGACACAGCCATGCTCCACCACAGAGGGAGCAGGCCGCTGACAGGATTACAGCCCTGCTCCACCGGGCAGAGGGAGCAGGCCGCTGACAGGACACAGCCCTGCTTCACCGCAGAGGGCAGCAGGCCGCTGACAGGACACAGCCCTGCTCCACCGCAGAGGGAGCAGGCCGCTGACAGGACACAGCCCTGCTCCACCGCAGAGGGGAGCAGGCCGCTGACAGGACACAGCCCTGCTTCACCGCAGAGGGAGCAGGCCGCTGACAGGACACAGCCCTGCTTCACCGCAGAGGGGAGCAGGCCGCTGACAGGACACAGCCCTGCTCCACCGCAGAGGAGCAGGCCGCTGACAGACACAGCCCTGCTTTACCGCAGAGGGAGCAGGGCTGACAGGACACAGCCCTGCTCCACCGCAGAGGGAGCAGGCCGCTGACAGGACACAGCCCTGCTCCACGCGCCCCGCCCGGCCACGAGGGGAGCAGGCCGCTGACAGGACACAGCCCTGTTCCACCGCAGAGGGCAGCAGGGCCGCTGACAGGACACAGCCCTGCTCCACCGCAGAGGGCAGCAGGCCGCTGACAGGACACAGCCCTGCTCCACCGCAGAGGGAGCAGGCCGCTGACAGGACACAGCCCTGCTTCACCGCAGAGGGGAGCAGGCCGCTGACAGGACACAGCCCTGCTTCACCGCAGAGGGGAGCAGGCTGCTGACAGGACACAGCGCTGCTCCACTGCAGAGGGGAGCAGGCCGCTGAGAGGACACAGCCCTGCTCCACCGCAGAGGGGAGCAGGCCGCTGAGAGGACACAGCCCTGCTCCACCGCAGAGGGGAGCAGGCCGCTGACAGGACACAGCCCTGCTTCACCGCAGAGGGGAGCAGGCTGCCGACAGGACACAGCTCTGCTCCACCGCAGAGGGGAGCAGGCCGCTGACAGGACACAGCCCTGCTTCACCGCAGAGGGGAGCAGGCCGCTGACAGGACACAGCCCTGCTCCACTGCAGAGGGGAGCAGGCCGCTGACAGGACACAGCCCTGCTCCACCGTAGAGGGGAGCAGGCCGCTGACAGGACACAGCCCTGCTTCACCGCAGAGCAGAGTAGGGCACTGACAGGACATAGCCTTGCTTCACCGCAGAGCAGAGTAGGCTTCCATGGATCCATACCCAGAAATATAGTAGGCTGTTGCAGATATATGATGTTCTGCTGCCTTTGGTGCCGATTTTACCGTAGTAAGAACCCTTTTAACTGTTGTGCCCATCGCTGATGCACAGCTATCCAAAAACTGCACCGTGGTGTGACCGGACGACGTTTACCTATGTAGCATCTAGCAGGTTCTAAACCATTGGTTCATGCGTGCGGGCATCGAAACATTGCGGAGGAAACATTACCGAGTGCACGGGACCCCAAATTGTGGGATGTTTTCCCTCGATTGACGTTCGGCACACACCCACAATCCCCACACACGATCATCACAATGGAACGTCTTATTGGCCAAACCAGGCCATTGGGGTCGGTCGACGACTCCTCGTGCGGTGTGGTACAAACCCAGCTGTCTGCAGCGCCACCACGACTAGTGACTGGACTGAAGTATCTGACTTGACGTTCAATGGCGTCATATCGACGTCCGACTACCGCCTCTGCAACCAGCCGTTGCCGCATCTGTAGCCCGCTGCTGCGTTCTATAGGCCGCTGCTGCGCCTCTATAGGCCGCCGCTGCGCTCTATAGCCGCCGCTGCGCCTCTGCAGCCGCCGCTGCGCCTCTATAGGCCGCCGCTGCGCCTCTGTAGCAAGCCGGTGCCGCCTCTGTAGCCAGCCGCTACCGCCTCCGTAGCCAGCCGCTGCGCCTCTGTAGCCAGCCGTTTCGCCTCTATAGGCCGCCGCTGTGCCTCTGTAGCCAGCCGTTTCGCCTCTGTAGCCAGCCGCTTCGCCTCTGTAGCCAGCCGTTTCGCCTCTGTAGCCAGCCGTTTCGCCTCTGTAGCCAGCCGTTTCGCCTCTGTAGCCAGCCGTTTCGCCTCTGTAGCCAGCCGCTTCGCCTCTGTAGCCAGCCGTTTCGCCTCTATAGGCCGCCGCTGTGCCTCTGTAGCCGCAGTATTCGTCCACACCGGACGTGCGATTGCTCAGACAAACCGGATGGCAGAGCGGCCACAGACGGTGCAGATTCCTCTCTCCTCCAACACGGAACTGACTCGGCTTCCTCTCTCGATATTACTGGAGCGGCCAACAGCGACACTAGTCGACTGGAACCAGAACTAAGCTAAACTTCTACGTTTTAACTTAGGGTCATATACGTTGCTGGGTAAGAGGATGGTACTGGGATACTCCTGGTCGGTCGTGAGTGGTGGCGTAGAAAACACAACTTGTAGGCATTCAGCCATGAAACAAATATACGCGCAAGCTCCTTCCCCGTGGATATGAGACGGTGTACGGTGTTACCATGCCTCTTCTACACTACCAAACGGAAATGTTGCCATCCACGATTGGATATGAGGCTGGTACGCACAACACAAGCTCGTTTGCAACTGCATCTTGTGCACACGGCACCGGTGGGGAAGCCTCTCTGATGCTGACAATACACATGAACGCTACACACTGTGAGGCCAGGGAACTCCACGGGGACGCGCTCCGCAGATGATGCTGACAATACACATGGACGCTACACACTGTGAGGCCAGGGAACTCCACGGGGACGCGCTCCACAAGTGACGCTGACAATACACATGGACGCTACACACTGTGAGGCCAGGGAACTCCACGGGGACGCGCTCCACAGGTGATGCTGACAATACACATGGACGCTACACATTGTGAGGCCAGGGAACTCCACGGGGACGCGCTCCACAAGTGACGCTGACAATACACATGGACGCTACACACTGTGAGGCCAGGGAACTCCACGGGGACGCGCTCCGCAAATGATGCTGACAATGCACATAGACGCTACACACTGCGAGATCAGGTGATTCCCCGCTCTGCGCTCTGCTGGTGGTACTGGCAATACACATGGACGATACATACTGCGAGGCCAGATGATTCCCCGGGTACGTGGTCTGCAGGTGATGCAATCGATTGCTCCGAAACACATATACCAAGGGCAACCTGGGGCTGATTTATTGCAATCCACACACTTCCAATTAGGTCTTCCACGTGAGGAGCAGAACTGCGTATTGGCAGGTATGATGAAGTTATTTTGCGTAATGAAATGCATGATTATCCAAATGAGGTCATGATCTAGGAGATATATGAGGTCATGATCTGCAACTGCGTATTATTATTTGGGCGTTGCCCTCCAATATAAATGGCCTAATAAGGAGATGACACAAAATATAATTCACACACCGTTACGACTCACCGATGAGACAAAAAGCTCCGCGGAGAATGACATACCAAATGATTACGGTACCGTGAGCCCAAGGTGAAATGGGACATCAGAAATCACGAAATGTTAACGATTTTCGTCTTGACAGCCCAATGTGTCGCAAAGACGTATCTGAACAGTAGAAGACACCACTCAACCGGAAAAGCGCTTATATAGCTGCTGAATTATAAGAGACACCGTCCCCTGGCTCTTCGGGAACCAGCTGCAGTTGGTGGAAGTCTCTCACAGCTGAGGCCCCATGAACTCTTCTCCGCCGTGTGAATCTAGTAGTGCTCAAAGTGTTCCGGGTAAGCCCTATGGGCTTAGGGTCGGGCCTGGATACGGGTAGTACTGGGTCGACATAAAAAATGAACAAGCCTCGGACGGGCCGAATCTGATTTTTTCCTTTTATATTTATACTGAAATTTTTCGTTTAGAATGAAGATGGAACCAGCTTGTCCCTAGACACCACAATTGTTCCATCAACGACAATTAATATTGATATAATTAACAAAATCATAACACGTTGTTTATCTACAACAGCATATCACAAAAATATACAGCAAAATATCCATACTACGATGTATGGTGTATGATTTATGTTTTCTTTTTTGGTCCTTTCCACTTTAATTCATGATTCATTATCATAATTATGAAGACCCCATGCATATGTAAAGTGTGCATCTAGTAATACATCAGGGAACATCCTGCTTTCTTTTCTCAAAGAATATGTTAAATGTCTGAGAAATTAAATGGGGAGGGGGAGGGAGATAATAATTTGTTAGGCTAAGCGTGGTTGCATTTAGTAAAAAGACATTACTATGATAGCAACCAGATTTACATATGTCAGACGTCTGCTTATATACTACCATGCATTCAGCAACAGCTAAGCAGTGGCATCTGCTTGGATGATCCCATCTGCGCATATATTGCCTAACATCCTACTGCTTGAAGTACCTAAGTGTACCAAACAACTTGAGCACGTCACCCAGGTAATATACAATATAGCTGGATCATTAACAAACAAACAAACAAAAATATTGGGAGCGCACACTATCTTCAGAGCAATTATTTTCTTGGAACATTAATGATGGGCACAATGTCAAAATTCCAAAACCATGAGAAATACATTGGCATTCACCTCTTTTCACAACTTTTTAACTTCCACTTCTGTGACTGGCTGTTTTTTTTCCCACTGATCATCGTACGAAATGAAAACCAGTCCAAGAGCCAGACAAAATACGTACCATGCGTCGGACGAAAAACACCGGAAATACGAACTTAGCACCTCGATATCCCAAAACTTTAACTTATGACACGCTACTCTCGGGTGGTACGTTTTAATTACGACATGATAGAGAGCCGGCGCAGCGATAACTAAGAGGAGTTGACAAACCATCCGAAAACTGCAATCAGCTGATCAATATTCTTGATGCTATGTTTGCATTCAGTTGAATGCATTATTCTATTTAAATACATATTGTGTTCGGATTGTTTCCCAATCCTGTTGTTCGCTTGCTCCCCATCCTACTTTGGATATTGTTAGTCCGTTTTGATGTGCACCATGCTTTGAATAGCCTACGTAGGCTGAAGAGAATGTGAGCCCTCAGAAGCTTTGGTCATTCCAGCCACAGTTTGGCTCAGTGTCCGTATCGGTCCGCTCCTCTAGAGCGTTGTTTGTGCCCCGAACAGTGCCGATCGACACGGAAAACCCCGGCTGCGTTCTTTGTTATGTTCCGTCCACGAATTCCATGGGCTCTGACGTCATATGTCGTCCTTTGTCTGTGCCTCACGAATTCTGCGGCAAGATTTCGTGGATTCCGCGGGGAACGCGCGGACTGAGAAAAAGCTGACCAACCCTGTCCTGTGCGATTTCTTGCAAGATGGCGACGCATACTGGAGGTGGTGTTCAGGCCAAGGAAGACATTCAAAATTCGTAAATAATATTGTTGAGGGGATACAATTGGGCTGGATGGTGCGAAAATATAAATAATGAATATTCATGGTTTCACCGGCGAGGGTTCTCCATCGCAACGTGGCCAAATTGTAGGCTTTCGATGTGAGACAGCAATAAACTAGACAGACACTACCTTCAGAAACTTGGTTTTATGATGAATTACATCTCTACTCAGCAAACATGCCGATGTCGGCCCGCTGTTGGTATGCGTCGGGGTGAGCTTGACATCTCGTATACGGCATGCCGACAACGGGCCGCTCTCGGCCCGACATCGGCATACTGACCCAGAATGTCAACATATGTCGGGCTGTGCTCAAAATATCAATAGCGGCCAGCCGACGTCTGGCCGTTGTCCAACATTTCACTCCCCAGCCGACAGCGGGAACCCTAGCGTCTCGACAGCAGCCCGGCATCTTCCCGACATCGGTCCCACCTCGGCTTCATGTTGACTGGTTGTCGGCTGCATGTTGACATTGGCGGACATTCCACTGCTCAGTTCACGTTCATGTTCACTGGGCAATGACCAATGTAGATGTCTTCCCTGCCCCTGACGTGCCTGTTAAAACCTGCACTAGACATATCTGACATTTATCCACCTATTACAGGATCCACCTCAGAATGGCTTCACATCTTAATTCTTTTTACTGTTGACACCATGCGCATATTCATTTTCAATTTGGCAATTCAATTCATTCAATTCAATCAGTTGCCATTAACAATGATATCATAGGTGGAAGAGTTGTAGAATTACTGGTGTTGCCAACATGTGATTCAACCACATTGCTTTCATGCAACGGCATACAATGCATGCGAAAATCGTAAAAATTAGCAGGAAGGTTTACAAACAGCGATACAAATGGCTCACATGAATAATCCGGCGCGACACGCAACAGAACGCTACGCGGCTGCAGTCCACGAAATATACAACGTCACATTCCACGGAATCGGCGGAATGAAGGAGACAAAGAACGCAGCCGCCATCAGGCACACTGTTCGGTACGGCACGGTGTCAACAAGGAAAACGAGCCATCCGCAGCCGCCTCGGCTGCCTTCGAGTGGAACAACATCAGAGGTGCAAACATTGGGCATCGACGGTCGGACAGAGCCCATTTGTGGAGCCGACTGATACCACACCCATCAGCCAACTGGTACTACACCCATCAGCTGATCGACGCAGTGTGTCGAGTTCCAGAACCGCCAGTGTCGTCCACGCCGATGCGTCGTAGCCGGCAAAAGTTCTGCATGCCAGCACCGACCGGCCGGATCAGCCTCACCATCCCCACTGTCGTAACTGCCAACAGTTCTGTATGGCAATACCGACCGGCCGGATCAGCCTCACCAGTCCCACCGTTTAATGCATGCCGTCGGCTTGCGGTGACGGCATTAAGCATCGTGAACACCACAGACGCACGAGGCGCTGTGGCGTGCGAAGCGGCGCTCGTGGCGCACCAGGCGGCGCTCGTGACGCACCAGACGGCACGGCCGCGCCGAGGCCGCGCGAATATCGCGGTCCGCCGGCCGTCACGGCGAGCTGAACGAGCCGTGAAGCGGCGCCGACTCGCAAACACCCGACACCGGCGTCAGCCCATGTGAAACTTCCTCCGCTCTGAGGCGTTATGGTTCCGACAGAGCTCAGGCGCGCCAATCTCACGGCTCGGCAGTTTTTAGCGTTCGTCTATAGCAGGGCCCGCCAGCAACGCAGAAGCAGACCAAGAACCCCGGGAAATGCATTGTGGGCTGACGCCAAGCTGTCTGTGAGCAATGGCGGACAGAGCGACAACTCTCCGTGGTGCACAGGTGGTACACACCATAAATATTGACGAACGTAGGGCTGATTTCACACAGCACACACATTGTGTACATACGATCATTTCGTCCCCGAAAGAAAGCATGACTGGTCAAAATAAATGGCAGAATCTGCCACTCAATGTACCGCTGTTCCAAGTAAGTTATAGAGCCATTACACCCAATGGAGACCTTACATAAACAACCGATTTATAGTGATAGATCATAAGTACCGGTATACTAGTGGTTAAAGCGTTTGTGTCTGCGTCGTAGAGTTATATCCAGTTTCTGCAAGATTGATGGGCCCACTCCCAACCAATCGGTGTGGTGGTTGGCCATGTCATGAACAAAGGAACAGAGGAGCGACGAGCACTTTGATCGAGATCAAGACATTTTTATGCAACACCAATTTTAATGGACGTTGCATGGAAATAATAGGTGAAAAAGTGACTCTCCCCACTTGTATGGACGCTCCATACGAGCGTAGACGTGTGTTATCACTCTTCGGTGACGCGATGCTTCTACCAGACGAATATATTGTAAGGCAAGTTAAAAACTAACGGCTAAGAGCAGAATTCATTACTGCAATGAAATTGGTGACCATCAGTGTGAAATGTTTGATGTGGTGAAGAAGCAATGCAAGAAGTCAGGCTTTAAATGCTCCGCTATTATCAAGTGCTTATAAAAGTTATTCTAAAGGTGCATATATAGTGCAGACATTAACGTAATCGATGATGTATTGTTAGTCAAATGAATTTACATTTCCAAACATCTACAAATTTACGCATTTTCTGTTTTTAGAAATCAGCTGCTACGAGGGGAGGCTGGACAGCCTGAAAGTCGCACCCTAAGTCCGCTAATGGACACGTATATAACATACATTAAATTATATTTATTGCTATTTTATGACGATTATGTTTTACTGCTGCTGATATATGCCATAACTTACATATATATTTTCGTACATATATATTATATTTTATATATATATATATATATATATATATATATATATATATATATATATATATATATATATTTTATATATATATATATATTTTCGTTATTATTGCATTGAACAAACTTACCCTCAAATGAATGAACAAATAAGATGCCAGTGTGCATGCAAGGGTGGTAAGGAATTGTCTGTCTTGATCATAATACTAGAAAATAAACATTAAAAAGATTTAAAAAACCATCAGAAAATAAAGAAGGCTCTATCCCGATGGAAAAGCACGAAATACTTGCATTTCATAGCAAAATCATCCACATTTCGATGGAAAGGGGAGGGGTACCATCTGTAATTCTTCCTTTATCGTCAAGGCCCGGGCGTTTGAACGTTGTCGTTTTTGGGGGTGCAGCACCCCCAAAGCTCAATAAGACCTGGTAGCCACCCCGGCTTCATAGGCAACATGAGGGAGAAACACATACATTTTCGGATATTAGCGTGGCACGAAATCCAGATTAAGGTGGGAGTGCATCACGTCACTAAGGATTTT
>JAOTOM010002409.1:12500-85000 GCA_034440615.1 Ashinkailepas kermadecensis
TGCTCTTACCCAACGTATTCAATGTTTTAGTACGATATGGTGACTGCTCCCGGATTATATAGGATAACATGCTGCGCCTCAAAATACCTGCGACAGCGAAGAGCTTCAGGAGACGACAGTGCGCGGCCAGGCAACTCACCAGACACGCTGCCCAGACTGAGAACAGTCCACCAGGGATTCCGTTTGCCGGGCGGCGGGCGGGGCCGCCGGCCGCCGCTATCCTCCGTCTCGTCAGTCACGTAGACCTCGACGCCGTGTGCGTGGATGCTGTCGGAGCCGCGCCGGTTGCTGCCCGTTTCCGATGGCGCCAGCATGGCTGCCGCAGCGCCGTCACGGTGTCACGCGTCACCCGCGACGCCAACCGCGCGATCACAGCCGGCGCGCCGCCACCGGCCGCTCGTCTGCCGAAAACGCGCGCCGCGCTTGCCGTCGAATGTGCCGGCCGGCGCTCTGCGTCTGTGCGAGGTACCCGTGTCAGAGGGTGTACCCGTGCACGATCGGAGAAGGTGGGCGGCCGGCGAGCTCCAGATGGGCGCTACGCCGCCGAATTGGGAGTTGTCCTTTGGGTTAGAGGGGCTGTGGGGCTGCGTGCAGCTTGGGCTTGGCCGATGTCGTCGTGCTGTTCACGGATCAGGTGACAACCTTGTCCGGGATGTACGTGACGTCGGTGACGAGTGGCCACCGTAAGCCGTGACGTGGCTGATCCCTGTGTCCGGCTGCGGTCACGTTATCTGGCCGGCTTGACAGCTGAACCGCCGGTACTCTTGCGCCGATAACAACATGGTGCACTGGCAAGGGCGCGGGAACCGAGGCGTAGGTAGGGGAGAGCTGTCCCCGAAGTGGGGAAATCAGTAAGTGTTGACTGTTCCCAGAAAATGTGTGGAGTAGTCCGAAACACCTGACCTAGTTATGCAGTGCGTGCATCCTGGTAGTTATGTATGGAAAAGTTCGAAAATTATTGGTGGGGCCCCATGCACGAAGGCAATGATGCCAGTTTGGTTGGTAGGATCCACTCCATAGAGTCCCATGCTAGGAGGGCAAGAAGTTGGTGGAGCTAAGCCAAAGGTGGTGGGGTCCAGGCTCCACCAAAAGTATAAATAGCTCCACCCCTGCCGATAGTTCTGGCTCTTCGAGTTCTTCTAGTCTGCCTTATGCGAGTATGTATGTTTACATGTTCTGCCGACGGAACCAATGCAAATATTATGCTGGGCATCAGGGCTGGAGATCTCTCACGAGGCCAGGGGGTCCAAGTCCATATTTCGGAGGCATGTTTTCGGAGTGAATAGGGAAAACGACAACTTAACATAAGCAGGGTACCAAACCAGGGGGTCTAGACCCACCGACTTTCCCAGGATCTCCAGCCATGTTGGGCATCGATTTTGTCGGCCAACTTATGCTCGTCTTCTGTTCCTGCCTCACGTTTTGCAAAGCATGCTGTTTGTCAGCTTATCATCATTAGAAGTGTATCATAAGACAGTCTTTCGTCCATCGTGATTTGCAGAACCTTGACCATGTGAGTACACGTCGGATATTTGTTGCCGTAAAGGGGAGAGGCGTTCTATTTAATAACCTAACGTATGTATTTTTAATGGATCTAAAGCATGTCCCCTCCCCCCCCCCCATGAACCAATTAGCAACAATCAAATATGCCTCCATAAGTGCTGGCCTCTTCTTAGCTCGGGCGCCTTTATGGTGTCAATGCCACGGCACTATGGTCGGGTTTGCAGCCGACGTTGATGTCACCAGAGTCTGTGATATGAGTTAGCGTACAATCAATGACATACAGATGCCGAGCTTGCCGCATTTGAAAGCAAATCGGTCCGTCTGAGTTGGTAGAGGGTTGCTTCTCATGGTGCGTGTGTCTGGAAATATGGCATACCTTTTGGAAATCGTATGAAATAGTTCACGAGTTCAACGTAAAGAGGTTTTCAGGGCTGTGCTGCCACCGGCCGGGATCGCGATGGAAGGGATGGCTTGACCGAGAAGCATCAAGCCATGGTAAACCGCTTTCTGCGGTGCCATGGTACCATATGCCATGGTAAACCGCTTTCTGCGGTGCCATGGTACCATATGCCATGGTAAACCGCTTTCTGCGGTGCCATGGTACCATATGCCATGGTAAACCGCTTTCTGCGGTGCCATGGTACCATATGCCATGGTAAACCGCTTTCTGCGGTGCCATGGTACCATATGCCATGGTAAACCGCTTTCTGCGGTGCCATGGTACCATATGCCATGGTAAACCGCTTTCTGCGGTGCCATGGTACCATATGCCATGGTAAACCGCTTTCTGCGGTGCCATGGTACCATATGCCATGGTAAACCGCTTTCTGCGGTGCCATGGTACCATATGCCATGGTAAACCGCTTTCTGCGGTGCCATGGTACCATATGCCATGGTAAACCGCTTTCTGCGGTGCCATGGTACCATATGCCATGGTAAACCGCTTTCTGCGGTGAATGTCGGTGCCATGTTGGTAAATTGGGCATCGACACGCATATGAATCAGAATCCAGTTCCAAACTAATCCTTCCCAAATCACGATTGAATAACGTTGTTCGTTTTTTTATGACGAGCGCTATGACGGCTCATAATCTTGATCAGGGAATACGAAACCTACATGACAAATCGACTGATTTATGGTTCAAATATAACTGATAGATGAGTGGTTCATTGCCGCGGCCGACCACATCACGCTGCGACAGCAGGAACAGGCTTAGACCCAGATACTTTGTGGACAGGTGGACAGCTAGCTGAGGTGCAGTCTGCACATCTTTGGAGGGGTTTCAGCACTCCATTGCCTGGTGCAACCTCTCCAATAATCACAGATTTTAGCACGGGACCCTGCTAGTCCGTCCTTTCAATACGTTATGCATCTATCGGCGATACAATTGCTGTCACATGGGAGCAAAGAAGGCTCTGATTATGAAGTCTTGCTTTCTCCTTGGCAGAAGTGGACAAATCGGTTTCTGGAAGTTTCTACAAGTATTTCATGACCCAAGTAAGAAGTATAAAACAACCAATGAGCCGAATTGTGTGCAATTGAATAGTGAATGCAGCGGTATGGGTTCCATGAGCGTAAGTACGGAAACATGAATGCTCAAACACATTGATGGCATCCTCTTTTCCCACTTACCTCCATTTCACGTAGGGCTGCAAGGCTTATAACAATATTGGACATTGTATGACTACATATTGCACCATACTTGGAAGCAAGTTATTTTCTTCAGTGATCCATATGACATTCTGGATCAAACGATGCCCATCATACGTCTGGCTTGGCTTCATCACGACCATGATTAATGTAATAATGAAAGTGCCTCAGCGTTCAGAATGCTGCTTTAGATGATGTCAGTTGCTAAGCCACACGATAGTTAAGCATAACTGTTCCCCTTTATCTATAACAATTATCTTCTGACCTCGTGTACGACTTTTTCTCGACAGACTGACACAAGAGCTTAAGCTGCCATTAGCTTTCATTGCAGTCTACAGGTATGCTTCTTTCGCTACAATGTCTCAACACGCTGCTCCACTGAGTTCCGAGGTGCCGTGTGTCGCGAATCTTGACGTCGCGCCTTCTGGCGAGACGTCTTTATCTCCCGGTATCATGCCGTGAGTCAGTGTGACGGACCAGGTCGGCCCGGATCTCCCGCACGTCATGCGGCTATTTTAGACTTCCGCGGTTGGGAGAATCACCCCACGAGTTCATACCCACGGGAACGCCCACCTGCTATATCGTCACTGACACAGGACGCTCCGTCTCGGTCTATATTCACTGACGGGCATGTGAAGGCTGCCGAGGCGGCCGGCGCGGCAGCCGGCCGACACAGGTCCCCCAACAGATGTTCCCAATCTGTCGGGCCATCGCACACGTCTCCACACAGACGCACAACATTCCCTTCCCCCTCCCCTTCCCCCCTGGTTTCTCGATTCAGCAGTGTCGGTATCGTGAGATACCGATACTGTGGAGACGTGGCTGACATTGCCCTTCAATACCGGACCGATCGTGGGATAACGGTCAGTCGGTCAGGCGGTCGTCGTCGTCGCTGGCTGCGACGGGGAACGTCGGGGATGGCCACAGGCTCAGTACACCTAGCAGTTTTACGACAGGCAGTGGTCGGGGCCGAACTACCCTCGTCTCTATTGACTTCCTGACTAACTGATGAGCTGTTCGCGCCTGCACCCGTGATCGGCGTCATGGGGCGCACAGGCCGGATAAACCGTCGATTTTGCCACAGCACGCGGCCACTCGGAAGCTCAACCGAATAGTCACGGCGCGCGCCGACAAAATCAACCACGCCTGATCGGTCCCATAGACCGGTGGTTCGGCCTTGAATGCAAACGTGCACCCCGATACCGACAGTCGGCAGGGGCCTGGTGGCTCGGTCGTACCGTTCTTGCACGTTTTGCTGCGTGGATGCGGTCTTAGCGTCGGCGTTGTCGGCTGCTGTTTGCCACTCCGGGGCATATGCACGGTGGTGGGCCGGGATGACTGACCGGACCGGGTGTCCAAACAGCACTTGAGCTGGCGAGCGGCCGTCGGCACGAGGGGCGTGGCGCAGCTCCAGCAAGCCCTCGCCGCCTGTAGTGGTTTTTAGATGAGCCGTTTTGCGGCCTTCACAGCGGCCTCATCGTGTCCATTACTCTGTGGATAGTGAGGGGTGGACATTTCGTGCTGCACACCCACCGCTGCGGGAACTCGCGCGTGCGCCGGGAGGCGAACTATGGACCACCACCACTTCGCAGGGTGACGGGCACGCCGGTGGCGGAGAAGATGCGGCGCAGCTCTTGGACGAGCGTGCGGGCTGTGGCTTCATGCCTGCAGTCAATAACGATGGGCCAACCCGACAGACGGTCGGCATACACCAGGTAGGTCCGCCCCGCATGCTCAGAATAAGTTGCGGAGACGGACTCGAAGACTCGCGACGGGGTAGGAGTTTGCCGCAAGGGTTCGGCTCGTTGGCTGGCATGTCGCTTTTGACATTGTATGCACTTGCCGCCGGAGGGCCGGGGTCCAACGTATCACTTTTACTGTCCGCCATTCCTGCACTGCACTTCTCAGCTATTCAGTGGTTCAACGTGTCCTACTGATCGTGCCATGTTATATCGTCACTGACACAGGACGCTCCGTCTCGGTCTATGTTTACAGACGGGCGTGTGAAGGCTGCCGAGGCGGCCGGTGCGGCAGCCGGCCGACACAGGTCCCCCAACAGATGTTCCCCATCTGTCGGGCCATCGCACACGTCTCCACACAGACACACAACACCACCAGCCACCATCCGCCGGAGGGGTTTTTGTGGGACGCCCAACCTCCGCGGATGTTCCACAGCCACCAGCCGCCGTCCGCCGGAGAAGGTGTCCACAGTCTGCCTGTGGGACGCCCACCAGCCGCCGTCCGCCGGAGATGGTGTCCACAGTCTGCCTGTGGGACGCCCACCAGCCGCCGTCCGCCGGAGAAGGTGTCCACAGTCTGCCTGTGGGACGCCCACCAGCCGCCGTCCGCCAAATTCTGTGGGACGCCCACCAGCCGCCGTCCGCCGGAGAAGGTTTCCACAGTCTGCCTGTGGGACGCCCACCAGCCGTCGTCCGCCGGAGATGTTCTCAGTCTGCCCTGTGGAACGCCCACCAGCCGCCGTCCGTCGGAAATGGTGTCCAAGTGGGATGCGGGGCAGTCGGGGCCCATTTATAACACAGATGTGTGACGCAACTGTGACGGTCCTTGCGTGACGTAAGCATATCAATCTTATCACCCCTTGGTCTCCTATGTTTCAGTGAGTGCATAGTGAGTGCATGCCTCTTCCCATCTTCTAAATTTTCAAGTCCACTAATAAGCCTAGTTACACTGCACTCCTTCTAACAAACCTATATATATATATATATATATATATATATATATATATATATATATATATATATATATATATCTCTCTCTCTCTCTTTCTCAGCTAAGGGCTCCTTGCTTGTACACGATACTTCAGGTGGTGTCCCAAATTAGGAAAGTGCAATTGTTCCATAACTGTCTTGCTTTCATATTCCACACTGTTATTAATGATTCCTAGCATTCTAATTGCCCGGTCCTTAGCAGAGTTACATTGCTTTTCTGCTTTAAGGTCAATTGAAATTAACACTCGCAAATATTTTTCTTCTTCAATGACATCCAGTTCACTACTTCCATTGCAGAGGCACACCGAAGCGTGTGGGGGGGGGGGGGGGCGGGGAGTCCGGCCTTCCTGAACAACCAAACATACACTAGATGAAAGAAGAAAACAAAAATTTTCACCACACAAAATGAGAAATTTTCTGCACGTTGCGCCGAAAGCGGTCGCTGTTTCATGACATTTTTTTTGGGTGGGCCCCCCACTTAAGAAAATGCTGACTGCACCCCTGTCCAATTGTATATATAAATGTTCTACCTCCAGACCCAAGATAATAAGCTTTAGACTTATCCTAGTTGAAAGACATCTGCCATTGATTAGTCCGTTGTATTAGGTCCTACAAGTCTACCTGAATATTGCTAAATTCATCACCATTGTTAGTCATTCTTACCAGTTGGATGTCGGCAAATTTAAACACACCCCTCCCCAGCACTACCTAAGTGTTGTTCATAAAGAGGATAAAGAGAAGTCGACCTAAAACGAAGCTCTTCGGCACCAGTCTACAAAACATTTGTGTTGCAAAATATACAGACTCTGCTGCTGATGAGCGGTGGTCCAACATCCTTTTGATGCGTGATGAAACAATTGTCTGATCTGGGTTGTTGTTGGTTCTGAGCTGGGGTGTCGTCTTATGAAAATTATTGAGATGGCTCATATATTCGAAGGTATATGGTGCGATGGATGTGGATGGAAACCTGGAAAATCGTACTGAGCACATAAACACGGAAAATATTATGTCTTGATCGTGTATCAGACATATTGCTTGACCGCGGCAGATACCCAGTACGCAAAATATGATTGCTATTACGGTATCAAAAGGCCAGCACTGACATAAAGATCCCGTTCTTTACTTCGCATTTCCCAGCATGCCTCTTCTTGCGCATACGGTCATCTGAGCTTGTTGGTTGAACTCCGACTACGCCACTTCCTCGCTAAATTCAACGGCGGCACGACCTTGCGGTATGTGGCGAACTCGTTCCACACAGTCATTTTCCTGGGTGGGTTGTCCGCCACAGTCCAGAGAGACGGCCCCATTCCCACTTTAGACTGACCCTACTTACGTACCCCAGGTAACCAGAAGACGAACGAACTGCCCATGATGAGCGAGGATTGCTAGGTTCAAGTCTATTCAGATGCATCGTGTGGACAGTGGTCTGTTATATATTTCCCAATTGCGATACATAATATGAGAGAAGTGCTTTGCGACACTTCATTAATTTGATCATTATGGGTAACGATATATCCAAATGTAAGGATCCCGGTCAGGAAAAAATATAAATGGGCCATATATAGATTTGTATATGGGCCATATATAGACAAATACAGCTTAGCTTGACCACTGCGAGTGAACAGGATTTGCGGACTCGGAATACTAAACAATGGTAGCTTGCCTTTATTTTGATCGATAAATACTGTTTGCAAAATAAAGCACATGCAAGCATGATCATCAACATTGCTCCGTAAAGTCGCTAATTACATGCACAATTTAATGGCATGATCAGATGTGTTAGCTGTTCATGTCTGGCTGTCAGAGACGGTACGACAATTATGTTTGGATTGGGTGTAATTGCCATTGGCAATCGCCGTGGAAATGTTAGCGGAGGTGCCAGCCCAGTAATGAGAGCTAAACACAGCAGTTAAAGGGTTTATAACTAGGAGGATCCAGATACATATACACTGTACAGAGGACACGTAAGCAAGAAAATAATGGCTGTAATCGTCTCCGGACATGCTTGCAATGTGCACTGTTGCTCTTATGGTTGTTATTTTCTTATTAGAAACTATTGGGATACCCCAAATCCTTATTGAGGTAACCCAAAAGGAAGTTGGAGTGGCTTGAGATGTCCTCAGAATATACCAAACGACACACCTGGTTCTGGGTGCAGCTAATTACCGCTTGTTGATGCTGATTGATGCATTTTTGGCATATAACTTTTCTTCTTCGCAGCGTCTTTTTCTGCAGCCCCCCCCCCCCGCTCCCTTGGTACCTCGATCATCACCATCAAATTGTTTGGGTACTCTTCACATGCATGTTGAACTGAAATAAAATGGGAAGCAAGCATAATGTATGGATGGCTGAAAAACAAATTGACTTGGTATGTTAAAAACAAAACGGCCTCAAGATACTCAAGATACCGTTCAGTACCCTCATGCATTGTGCCCCAATAATGTTTGCAAATCAACGTCCGTGCCCAAAATTGTTCACTACACCCATCGATTTTGATTTAAAAAAGGCCCACGGGGAATGGAATGGCCGGGACTGGAAATGACCCCAATCACGATCTGAACTTGACTTGTGACTTTGAGAGGTCAAACTTCTGGTTGTGACGATAGAGTAGCCTGTGGCGAGTATTTCTGCATTGATTCCGTGTTCTTATGCCGATTTGGGAAAACATTACATGGGGCACATAATTTGGCAACTTGACATTTAGTGACCTCTGGTGGTCATACACTGCGGTGTGACGAAAAACGGAGCCAGGGATCGTCTAGGGTGCTGATGTATGATATCATGGATAAGCTCAATTTCTATCAGATGTGGCGCCAATACGTATTTTAAAACGAATACGAATACGTTCTTAGTCTGATGGAGCGTTGGCCCCTGGGCGTCTGTAAACACTTGCAAGGGTTCGCTTGACATTCGTAAGGGCTAGAAGACGTTCATAATGGCCCGTAGACGTTCATAAGGGCACATACACTTCCGTAAGGGCTCGCATACGTTCTTAGAGACCCCACAACAGCCATACAAAGTGTTGATGACCTTTTTCTATCTCCGCCATGGCGCTCCTACAAACAATTACACACGGGCACGGCTGGCGCAGCCCGAAGGACCCGGGGCCCGTGGGGGCCCAGGGAGAGGATACCGCCCCCCACCGTCCTCCCTTGGTTACGTCCTTGGATAACGCCTCCCCTGCCAGGATATATTCCATTAGGCGTTCTAACCATATCGTCTTCGTGTGAAGTACGCCACCTATATGAAGGTGAGATGGTTCAAAGCGCGCTCTAGCGTAGAAATATGGAGTCGTGAGCGAACAAACAGATGTACACCATATTTGAGTTTGAGGTTTGGTTAGCGCGAAGGAGATGTCTGGGCGAATCTGCTGCGTGTATATAATACGGAAGAGGTCTATATGCCCAACAAGCACGCTTTTGACACCTAAGCTCATAACATTGATATAACTGTTATGTTTCAACATTTGAAGTCGGCCCGGTACCTAAAAGCTCTTCTGTTCCAACGCTATTTTATATACAAAGTGCGGGACATTTGTGTCCAGCAGCCGCTTGCTGGCGCTTTGTCTATCTCTCTTGTGCCTGACCTGACTGTAGAGGGAAGGGGAAGGGCGATCGACTAGTGACAGAGTCGGTATATTTTCACAGTCTTCCCGCAAAAAGATGACAAGGCTTTAAAATATGCACCGGTGCTCTAATAGGCACACCAGGAACCCTAAAAATACACTGGAAGCCCTCAAAACACACTTGGGCTCTCAAGGCACACCAGGACAGCACAGGGGGCATGAACCGCGTCCATTATTGACGTAATTTATCAGCAATGTATAAATGTAGGTGCTTTAGAACCAAAGGTTCTGAAATCCACGTTTCTTTCGTTCAAGCGTTGGGGACAGGGCACGGGGACGAGTACAGGAGACAGACACGGTCTTGCCCCTCCAGCTTGAAAATCGCTTATGTGCCCTTAGGGTTCTGTGCCCACCTGTAAGTTGAAAGTAGTCATGCCATTGCCTTCAACTAGATACGATGCTTCGCCCCTATCACGTAGGTCAGGAATGGATACAAGGGAGGGGAAGCGAGGCACTGGGGTATGTGCTCCCCCATGGGAAGATGGCGCCCAACTGGAAAGCTCGAATACATCCCCTCGAATTTTTCAGCCAGAGGCGCCCCTCTGAGAGGAACAAGCGTCCCTCTGGGAAGGTCCGAGTGCACCTCGGATTTTTTTTGTAATCAGCCAGATACACCTCTCCGGGAAGGCTCGAGTACACCCCCTCATATTCTTCAGCAAGAGGCGCCCCTCGGAGGAAAAGTGGCGCCCCACCTGACATGATCCATGACAATTGCTGATCCACCCTTGACAGGTAGGTAAACAAATACCCATCTACTATCCTTAGTAGCAAAGCATGCCGCCAATAAAAAAAAACAGAAAAAGGAAACCCTACTAGAGTTGTTTGCTTTGTTTGCCTTCACTTCCTCGCCGATGCAGTATTATGAAGAAAGAGCCTTTATGCATAGTACTTAATCTCACACTCCATCACCAAGTATTAGCAAGACATATAACATTCGATTTGGCCCACTCTGCCGCCCCTGGCTGTCATCCTGGAAAAGGTAGCAGTGACGTCGAACTTCATACGTCATGTGCGACGGAAGCACCCAGCAGAACTTACAGATCATACACAATATGAGCAGTCGTGGCCCTCCCAATCAAAGGCGAGCTAAGTGAGCTGAAGATGCGCAGTTGGGTGACGCAATAGTGGCGCTCGCCTGCTTCGACTAGCTTCCCTTCACCTAGGTGATAACGTTGGCCTTCATAAATATACTTCAGGTAAGACCTTGAGGGTGTTTTTGTTCTTTAGCATGGTAGCAGATCTTTATCTTCCGAGCTTCAGCGCCCAATGAATGTCATTTAATCTAAAATAAATGTGAAAAGAAGTCTGCCAATAAATGCACTCTCACTCTGTTGCGTTTCATTGATTCATTGACGAGCTGGATATAAAACTGTTAGCTTATTTGGTTTATTGATTTATTTCTGACCTGGTAGGTACGCCCGCTAACCTGTATGCACCAATTCGTGTTTGTTGAACAGTCCCGTAGGTAAGCCAACGATCTGGTATACATCGGGAGATTATCGATGTTGTAGGCAAACCTGCAATATACTGAAACATGGTAGATAAGCTGCGACCGTTCAGCAGTAGAGTACGATTTGTTTAATGCTGGTTTGTTGTGCACTAAAATGGACACAGCCGATCAAGGCCGACACAGCAGCATGGTTTTATCGGGCATATCCAACTCCCGTGGTAACTGGTGGGGTTTTTCAAAATGTCAAATTCAAATCAAAATCGCTCTGGAGCAGGGTTCGATTTTGTACTTTCGTTTCCTGGATGCGGAGGCGATTTTTTTTCGGTATTGCAATATGGAGAGAATACATGTTTTCTTTAAACCTGCGACATTAAACTCTCAGTATACATTTTCTACTGAAATTGGGCAGTTTATCACATAGCAGTTTATTGTCAAACAGCAGCATTCAACCTCTAAATGAGAAAAAGAAGAGTATAATATTTTGGAGAGGACAAGGCTCTGGATGCCAAAAACATCCAGGAACAGTCCATTGTTCGAACCCTGCTCTGGAGCCGCAAAAAAATGCGCCAGATGCCTCCAGGAAATCGCGTATGGTTCCGAAAAAAATAACCGGAGTTTAAAAAAATCGTGGTGGAGCATAAAAATATGGCGCCGGAGGAGGGAGAGGAAATTGCGCAGTGGCCGAGTTTAGACAAATTCAGAAGAGGCCCCGAAAAATCGCGTCAAGTCCAGAAGTTCGCATCAGGTCCCCGGAACCACGCGCCTGGACCCTCGAAATCGCGCCGGGACCTGGATAAATCGCGCCGGAGCCACCCAAAATCGCGCGGGGCCCTTAAAACTTGCGTCGGAGCCCCAAAGTAAACACCATGGGGCCATGGAAGCACAACGGAAGGTACAAAGAGCACCGAGTCTCGGTAAAAAGCAATAGGGACATCAAATATTGGCTGGGCACTAATCAAATGCATCGGGAGCTTTCAAAATACACCGAAGGCCCCCAAAGCACACCAGGGCCACAAAGGCAGCATGAGGGCCTACAAAATAGACTGAGGTTCGCAACAAGCGGCATCTTAAAACATAAGAAAAAGGCTCGCCAGGCACTAAATTAACACATCGTGACCTTCGAAAACGCATCGGTCCATCAAAAACACCCACGTCCACAAAATGACAACAAAGCCTTAAAAAGTGCCGGGGTTTCAAAAATTTGTCGGGCCCCTAACATAACTGCGCTGGGGCCCTAACACACATCGGTAGACGAAGAAAAACGTAACAGATCCCACAAAAGAATATCGGACCAGCGCCTCGGTTCGGTAGCCAACCTGGGGCCATATAGCAATGAGATGACAGATGGCAATGACAGCAATGAGATGACAGGTGACAATAACAACAATGAGATGACAGGTGACAATGACAACAATGAGATGACAGGTGACAATGACAGCAATGAGATGACAGATGACAATGACAACAATGAGATGACAGGTGACAATGACAACAATGAGATGACAGATGACAATGACAACAATGAGATGACAGGTGACAATGACAACAATGAGATGACAGGTGACAATGACAACAATGAGATGACAGGTGACAATGACAACAATGAGATGACAGGTGACAATGACAACAATGAGATGACAGGTGACAATGACAACAATGAGATGACAGGTGACAATGACAACAATGAGATGACAGATGACAATGACAACAATGAGATGACAGGTGACAATGACAACAATGAGATGACAGGTGACAATGACAACAATGAGATGACAGGTGACAATGACAACAATGAGATGACAGGTGACAATAACAACAATGAGATGACAGGTGACAATAACAACAATGAGATGACAGATGACAATGACAGCAATGAGATGACAGGTGACAATGACAACAATGAGATGACAGGTGACAATGACAACAATGAGATGACAGGTGACAATGACAACAATGAGATGACAGATGACAATGACAACAATGAGATGACAGGTGACAATAACAACAATGAGATGACAGATGACAATGACAGCAATGAGATGAGGTGCAATGAGGTGCAGATGAGGTGAAAACTCAGCAGGGTATCCGAGTTTCATTCCCATCAGAAAATGTGGGAAGAAGAGACGTAATCTTCGAATGGAATTCATCGAAATTTCCCAACAAACGTTGATATAATGCATTTCATCACGATATATATGACATGAGACTATCATGTGGTAACAATTAGCAAACCGTAGGACGCCTAGCATAGACCACAGAATCGCAAGTTAGATGTATACTGGCACGAACGTTGGCGTGGTGGCTACCGAGTGTTAAGAACTGAATGCGTGAAATAGGGAAGTTTAACAGTTTAAAGTGATTTATACAGGTGTAATTTCAGCAGTGTGAGCTAACTTATCAAGGGGTACCAGAACAGAAAACAGGGGAAGGGGTTGAAATCCGGTGACTTAGAAGCGATGGTCGTAGATGGTCCCCCTGCATAGGAAAATTATGTTCGTCACTAATTAATTGATTAAAAAGAGAAGGACCCATTACTAAAATAGTGTCCGAAATCCGTTTTTTTAATGAGTAGATGCGCCCCTCCAAATCCGTTTGCCCCTTGACGGAAATCGTAAGCACTCCACTGATCATTGGTGTGGGCTTTGATCAAAATTTGTGGTGGATAGCATAGATGTCCACGCTTTTGTGAGACAGACATGGAAAACATTAGATGAATAAATTTAGGCATCTGCCATTCCTCAGGATTTTTATTATTATGTTGTATCATGAATGGTTTAGTCATGAATGGTTTAGTCATGAATGATTTAGTCAAAAGAATGGATGAAATTAATTTCTTCAATCTTTCAACAGCGGGGACATTTTGCAGCCTATGTTCTGATGCACGGTTTCTTGACGGAAACTACTGAACCAGTACACACTGATTCTGATGTAATGTTATCTTGTGAAATGCTGATACATATGCTATTTTGTTTATAAAAGTTGTATTTTAGCTCCTTTTTGATGTGAGGTGGAGTTGAAGTCGCTTCTTCCCCCAGAAAAAAAACATCTGGAGTTGGGGTCAATCCTTCTGGTAAGAATAGGAGTTGGAATTGAGTCACTCGTTTGAATTTAATCTTACTCTAATATACCGCAAGCCATATTCTAATCTACATTCGGTTTCTGTGAGGCCTTCAAAGCATAGTTTTCACTTTGAAAATTGTTCCTCTGAAAGCAATCTTGATCGACAAAAGTTAGTCTCTAAAGTGTCTGAAAATTCAGGTGTCAGAAAGCTTTACCAAATACAAGATGAGTACATGAGTCATTCCAATGGTTATTACACGGCAGATAAAAGTAATTACTCACGTCTCGCACTAAAAGAGAAATCACATCAATAAATTAACTTGTTCATGAAAAATGACGGCAACATAAGGAGAAAAAAACATGGCAACGGAGTACGCACAAATTTAAGATTCATTATCTTCTTCCCTCGGAATATTCCGATTCATATTTTCTAGCTTCGTTCACTGACGTAGTGGGCCCGACAAATATGCGTCCCAGTTAGTTTAACCAAGACAATGTATTCACTCCGTTTAAGAATGTCTGCACTCTAAATTGTATTAGAACAGGTAATCTGCCTGAATAATGCACAACTCATCTTTCGATCTGTGTAAAGATGCACATTGCTGTAGAGTTAAAATCTGGCTACCGATTGGATCAGATCAAATGCATGATCTTGCTGCACCCACCCTCACCCCGCTTATCGTCTGTGACGCCCATAATTAAAATCTTCCCCTTGTAGTGAATTGCGGATATGCGCCAAGCACAGGAAAAATGCAATCTACATGCTATGTGGAACACAATAACCATTCATTCCTACACAAGAGAACAATGAATGGGTAAAACCCAACAACCCCTGCACAGTGCACACTGCACAGCCGGCGCAGTGACAGCGTACTCCATCTGGTCGTGCGTCACCAGGTCGGCGGCCGGGGCCAACTTATTGGCTCTCATTTCTAGGTAGGTGTGTGTCCCAGTCAAGCAAGGACCTCTCCAATATATCACCGTTGTCAGTAAGGGTGAATCCTGCCATGATCAAGTGATCAAGCATGAATCCTGAAGTGATCAATTGATCAATAATGAATCCTGAAGCGGAATAAATCAAATAGAGCAGTGGCGTTATAACAGGAAAAGCAAACAGATGGACGGCAGTTGCTTCCCTTGAGACCATTTTTTATGTGTCACATTAACATCAAACATGAGCGCTATTGCCTGGCATAAAATCGTGTCATTCCTTCATCGTTTGACTTATCCTCCCTTGGAAGAAATATTGTTGAGGGCCGAGTACGAGTCTGTGCAGAACGTCTTCGTGAGGCAACTCCGTTCCTGCAATTAAATTCACTCGGAATCCAGCACAGGAAAAAAAAATAGTCTCCCGAGCCAAATCGTGAAATGTGTTGTAATGTATATTGCTGAACGGGTCTGAGAAAGGAATTATGCCGGCAAGTTCTAAGAAACGATTTGCACTGGGCCTTCAGTCCCGTGCGACATCATTTTTAGAATGATACGGCAAAATGCCTTCTCCGGATGCAGAAACCGCAGATATACCCGCAACTAACGACATTTCACGGCTGTTTACACCAGTGGCTCTACACCAGCCGGACCAGTCCGACCAACCCTGCCAAATCGGTCAACTCGACGAACCAGACAAACCCGACCAACCCTGTCAACTAGACCAACCAGAGCAACCTGGCACTCCTGGCAACCAGACCAACCAGGCAGCCCGATCTACCACACCAGCCAGACCAACCCGACTAACCTATCAACCTCGCCAACCGAACTAATTCACCCACCCAGCCAGCCCGACCAAACCAACCAACCCCCACCAACACAACAAATCCGACCGATCTGACCAACCCGACCAACCCAACCAATCCGACCGATCTGACAAACACGGCCAACCCGGCCAACCCAACCAATCCGACCGATCTGACCAACACGACCACCCCACCCAATCCGACCGATGTGACCAACCCGGCCAACCCAACCAATCCGACCGATCTGGCAAACCCGGCCAACTCAGCCAATCGGACCGATCTGACCAACCCGACCACCCATCTGGGACCGTACATGCGGCGGCGGGCTCAGATGAAATACCACCCAGCGCTCGTGAGTGTGGGGTTAAACATTTGCGGCACAAGGTAACAGTCACGTGACGAGTGGTGACTTGAGTCCTCCGTTGGAACGAGTAGGCATTCCGAGGATGCCGAGCTTCACATGCTTGGGAACAGAAATGACATCCGTATAACCAGCTGGCTACTCGCCACCGGCGGCACACTTCAGTATTCCAGCTAAACTGGCAGCAAACAGCGCCGAGCCTGCAGATCGGCTACGGTGGGCTTGCACGCTTGCAGATCGGCTATCGCACTTGGACGCTTCGTGGGCAAAGCGGCCTCTATCAAATCCACTTTCCTTTAATGCTTGGATTTTGGATTATTTAATCCCTTCAGCGTCCTTGGGTTACTTGTGTTTGTGAAGGTGATTCACTTGTCCCATCAGCGTTACTGTACAGTAGTTAGCTTATATATGGAGGGATTCCCGACCAGGTGATATTACGTGATGCTGATTGGGTGATCCTCAGCATGGGACGGCACTGGTGATACTGGTGCGACGACACTGGTGATCCTGGCGCAAACTTCACAGCATTGGTGTACCGGCGCTATTGCTGCCACTGAATTTTTGTTTGCGCTTGAGCATACTCGAGGCTTTTCGTCTGGAATGAACAACTGGCTGACAAATCCGTTGAGTGGGCCGGGGGGGGTGTACTTGGGCCTTGCTGAAGGGGCTCCTGTCCCGGCGGGAGGTGCGCCATCTTTCCATGGGTGGGTGGGGTGGGGTGGGGGGCACATTCTCCGGTGTCCCTCCCCCTCTGTATCCGCACCTGGCTACCAATTAGCAAAAAAACAAAGCAGCCGACAGCCCTTTCACCTGGTTATCTACTACCGGCGTAATCGACGGAACTATCGCATCACAAAGCAAATGCATGTTGATATAGGTGGGAAGTACCACGAAGCACCTACCGATGCGGAGAAACAGAGCTATGCAGGGCAGACTTCGTTCCATGACACTAATATTTTCAGGGAATATAACAAAGGCGTTTACCATCAACAACTCACCTCAAACGCCCTGGAACAATGAAAACTCAGCTTCCACAACCCAACTATATTCCTATGGAGCCCTGCAATGAATTCGAAGTGTTCCTACGCCACGACACAATTTCAAAACGCTGCTTTGAAAAAATAATTATATATGTAAAAGAAATGTGTTAAATAACACCTTCAATTCTAAGCTTATGAATAAAACGACATTGCATGAGATCGTGAAACAAAAAACGTCCTACCAAATTTATATCGTGATTTGAAATCTAAATCAAGCGCTAGGAAGCATGACAGCGATACAAGATGATGGTCAAAGACGAAAACAAGTGGTGATTTAAATCATCAGCTTGTTTTGTTACGTTTTGTTCCGGTTCGTAGTGAAACAGACCGCATAAAATAAATCTCGCGAATCGTCGCAGTGGCTGTGTTAAACTCGATGCGACTACCTTTGTTACCAATCTAAGGCCAAAAGGTACATTTTGCGAACTAGTACAGTGGTTCTGTATTAACGTAATTCCTACTAGCCTTCGCCACTTTTAGCACCATTCACACTATTAACGTTGCTTTAATCGTAGCCTTAGTTAAGCTAACCCTAACCTCACTTTAGCCTATTCAGTGAGCAGCTACTCGCCTACTGACCACCGCTGATGCAGGCTGGGGACGTCGAACTGAATCCCGGCCCCAGCATCGACGGCGACGTCGCACCAGCCGGCGGCCCAGCAAACAGCCAGTTAACGGTGCACTATGCTAACGCTCGCAGCCTGAAGCGCAGCTCGGTGATCTGCGAGCGTGCGCGCCGATGCTGGCACACTACGACCGAGGCTTTCATCGAGACGTGGCTCACAGAGACTGTCAGAGACTCGGAATTAAACATTGTCTTCAATGACCATATATGGTTCCGGTGCGACCGAGGGTCCGAGGGGGGGGGGGGGCGGCGTTGCGTGCGCTGTGCGGATGTCGCTGCTGTTAGTGCGCTTGCCGAACCCGCTGGAGGTCGAGATGCTTTTCATCCGGCTGCGGCTCATGGCCATCACCCCGACCGTGTGCTACCTACCGGCCTCCGGATAGTGGCGCCGCGCTGCGTAGGGTCGCGGCCGCCCTCTCGGCACCTCGGCCTGTTCACGGCTGGCTTATTGTAGTCGGCGCTTTCAGCCCGCCAGAAGTCAGTTGGACGGCGGAGGTGGGCGGCGCCGTGCTTACACTCCGCCGGACCTCCGCCCGGACCGCGCGATTCATCGACGACTGTGGCCTCATGAGCTTAAATAAAGTATTGGGTAACTGAGCCTACAAGGCCTGGTAGAACTAAGTCTAACGTATTGTTACCCAGGTAGCAATACGTTAGACTTAGTTCTTTTCTAGACAACTGCCGATCCGTGTCAAAGTGTGCGATTGTGCACTAAAACGGACCACAAAGAAACAGCTGCCAGAATTACAGTTACCTCCACTGACTCACCATTAGTAACACGGCGCTGTGCACATTGTTACAAGCGAGCGAATTCCGACGGCCTGCACCGGAGTGTTGCAATCATCCCATGGAGTCTTTTGGATGACCGGGATGTTAGTCGCGAGGAAAACACGTTTGATCACGTACCTCTATGGCGGCACAAAGGCTCTTAACTCCTCCGTGGTTGGACGCACCCGTGAGTGCGGCGCTGTGGCTAAAGAGGCAGCATTTTGCCGACGGCGCCGCGACCCTTCTGATGAGATCGGAGCTGTCCCCGATATAAAACAAGGGATAATGATATATATCATTTCCTTGTTATATCCTATATATATCCATATATATATATATATACATATATATATATATATATATATATATATATATATATACATATATATATATATATATATACATATATATATATAGCACAAAATATTCCGACTGTTTGCGTAGCGTGACAGCAGAATTTTAAAATTAACCCGAAAAGATTTTGTTCCCCTTAAAATGCGTCTCCCGGCACTAACACTTCTTTTACACCTCTAACAGCACTTCAGCACTTCTTCAGCACACACGACACTTCTAACAGCACCCGATTGCGCCAGCGTACCCTTTGGATCCTCTTTTACAGCTACACGGTCAGGAGCAGCAGTGACCGCAGCCGCACATCAGCCCTCACCAGGCTTGTGGACCAGACTGGGTGAGCGCGATAGCCATGTAGCGACTGATAGCAATAGGCAGATATTATTTATGCTCTTTATCGTATGTGTGTGTGCTGACTTTTGATTGTCACTTACTATGTATAAGGCTAGTATCTGTGTTATTATTTGAATAAACATTCATCACTATTTTAAGCCGCATATTTTGTTTATGTTACTATTACTCCTGAAATGCACAATTGTTTGTCCTGAAATGTTTTGCATTGGTATTGCCAATTGTGACTTCACCTATTAGTGGAGGATAACCCTGTGAGTTATTATATGTGAATAAAGAACTAAACATGCTTCGCAAATGTCATATTATGGCCTGCTATAGCTACCGTACATTGTAGCATGACGTCAAGGTCAGCCTTGAGCGAATCAAACGCTAGAAGGAGCCAAATATTGTCACAAGGACGTTAACCCGTTTTTCCGGTCAGATCATCACACCTCGTCTCGGGGTGGGGGTGGGTGGGGGTCCTTTTATACCCCCGTCTAATTTCCAAACTAAGCGTTGCACGAAAACGAAAGTGATGTCACCGGAAAGCGCTCGAAGAGTAGGGCCCTAAACCACCCCAAAATTGTATTCCCCAAAAGTGACGTCACTAGGGGGTATATGTGATCACGACTGACACCATGTTCTTGGCTCTGGGAGTTCATTTTAGGGAGATTTAAAAAAACAAAAAATATTTGGAATCAGAAAAGGAAGGCAAAATCGACCATGGCCTATTTGTTTTGCCCCATACAAAAAATCAACATTTGAATTCCTGAAAATTTTCAACATTTTGAGTTTTCAATTTTCTTCAATTTTCTTTTTCTAATGGGCAGAACAGACCGCAAAACGCTGTTTTAAGTCAACCTGCACTCATAAAAAAGCCTCAGGTTAGCTAGGAAAGTCGGTGTTCGCGCATCGACCCCCAGCTCATTCAGCTTGTCTGCGCTCTGACAAGATAGACGGCGCCTTCCTGTTTCTGTGCGGATTTTCGGAAGTGTGCGGCGACATGCGCATCTAGTGTTGTGCACATGCCTCTGGTTGGCACGCCGTCCGATGGTACGGTGGATGCAGTCAGGCTGGCCAGTTGTAATGATAGTCTGCACAGTACACACTGTGTGATAATGGTTGAGCTGCCTGACACTGAGCCACCTGAATTCCTTCACAACATCTGCTATTTGGCCATATCGTTTCCTGTCAATCAGGACTCGCGCACAGAAATTCACGATCTGTTGCACACGGTGCACCTGGGTATCTGCACACGAGTCATACACAGATGTACAACATCGTACTATGAACACCACCAAAGCCTGGATGATGTCCTTTGATGTGATGTTTGGGATCACATGTCGCGCGTTGAACAATGCTATGAGTATTCCATAAGTACACTTCTGAATTAGATAATCGACATGTGCTTGATAATTCATGTCACGGCCAACACTGATTCCAAGGTCTCTCACTATTATGGTGTCAGACACTACTGTACTACAGCCGCTCAAAGTGACTGGCATCAAATCTTTCAACATTACCAGGCAGCCTATAACTAGCATGGGTGAAGGCTTTTTGGTGTTCAGTTTCATGGCTTTACGGGAACTCCACTGGTGCGTGGACCGGAGTGGGTGCACCATCCAGGAGATGAGCTGTTGCAAATCGCACTTTTTCCCGCTGGCAAAAATCTGTGTCACCCGTCAGTTGGAAACAGTGACGTCATCTGGCACACGGGCGCTCGGATCATTGGCGAACAGCATGCATAAAATGCAGCTCAAAGCACCGCCGTGGAAAACCCCGGTCGAGTCACGGAACTAGGAGTTCCGGAATCAAACCGCATCGACACCGCATGCAAATGTTGTTCGAGTATTTTTCCATGGGGCGCTTGAAGCATATTGAGCATATTGAAAGATCCTTGAAGCATATTGAAAATCCAACAAATCAGGGAGGATATCTCGCCGTTATCCATGGCTTGAAGTGATGTGTCGGTGACAGCGTGAAGCGCTGATTCCCTGCCATGTTTCTTTTTTGGCGATAAGCATGTTGGGAGTTCGACAGTAATTTGGCTGTTTCCAGATAGTCAGGCAGCTGTTCCCGCGACAGGTGGCTTGGACACTATTTGTAACATGCTGATCGCACGTGGTAAACAATCGGAGAAGCATGTGGGCGCTAGTATTTTGTTTGGCCCTCAGCAAACAGTTGCTGAAGTCTCCGATTAACAACAATGTGCCTCGGGGATAATTGGCCAGCATGAACTGCATCTAGCATTCCAAGTTGTCTAGATCAGCAGTCAGCTGGCGCACAGCATTGCTAGGAACACGGTAAGCCGACGCTACTAGTATGAACTGATGCTCATTAATACACGTATTAGCACCAAAACAATATCCAAGTGAGAGCTAACGACACCGGTGACAAGCGTCGGCAACAACTCACAGTTCAGGTGTTCCCGCATCAGAGTATGCTGCAGTCTGTATCGATGCACTGGTACTATGGAAATGTCAACACTTGCCCGGACCTCTGCTGATCGCCGAGTGATCACAATCGGAGTTCACGAGCACCAGGAACACGGACCAGGCTGGACCCTCCCACAAATCCTCTGGCATCGAGTCGGGAGAGCCGCTGTAGGGTGCACATAGCGGCGCAGTGCTCTGTAGGCGCGTCCTATACACGTGTACGTCAATATCGCAAGTCAGCTCACAAAGTCCTCCTTTTTCTGTTACAATCGCACAATTTGCATCTGCTATCGTTGGGATGGAAGTAGTACACAAACCTCAAGAACTCAGCATGTGTAGTAAAATATTTTCAGCCCCCATAAAACACTGAGCTTTGCCATGGACGGTCCCACCACAACCACTTCTTGTCATGGCTGCGTGTAATTTAAAGCCGCATTAGTGCATTGGCGGCACGCATGCTCTTGGTTAAAATCCTATTGTTAAACTGTAATTCCCGGATTGGATGATTGCGGTCAAGGTACATGCGACAAGCCATGCTAATCGTAAAACACTTCAATAAAGACACCCCACCATACATTGAGATTTAATTTCGAAACCAATAAAAAAAGATCTCGCTTTTAGTGGTACTTGGTCGCTTGCTGTTTGTTATCTAACATCGGCATGAATTTGAGGAGACAAATGGAACTAAAATGCATGATAAAAATTGGGGAACGCGGAAAACATACGCTTCCCAAAACACAGTGGGATGACAGATATGGACAATTTGAAATATTACATTGAACATTTTACCCAGCCCCACAGAATACATCCATGACTTGTATTGTGGTTTCCCACGGACGGCCATCTGGCAGCATTACATCATTCTAGATATCCTGACGTCTGTGTTTTTCCATCCATGAATCGAAGGTTCCTGCTGTTGAGTTGCCATATCCGCTACGTTGAGAGATTAACATGCAAAGCTTGAAGAAAAGATAATATATTTGAGTACTTCTGCTTCTACTTAATGCGTGTGCATGTATGAACGATTTCCGGTATTTTAGCAGGTGCTTTTAAAGCTTTTTCTGCCATGCCACCCTCAATTGAGCTCGATATCATTTACATTCATGTTGCTAAAAGCTTCTTTTTTGGTGACCGTGAACGTCAGTCGGCCTTTGGGGAAGCCTACTTTAGCCTGAAAACTGTTGGCCAGGAAAAGGACAACAATTACGTGACAGACAAACAGAAAGGGAGTAATTTATGGTAACATGCTTAGTTTGTGTAAAGGATACTGCACGTTGAGCCGGCTCATATACGTCCGACGGCACGTACAGCACGTACGGCACGTACGCAGCAGCAGTTGTTGGCTGACCAGAATCACCAGCCCACCGAGCGAGATGGCGGGTGGCCAGCAGAGTCTCAGGCTGCACTGCCACTTCACTCGGCCGAGTCTCAGGCTACACTGCCACTTCACTCGGCCCAGTCTCAGGCTACACTGCCACTTCACTCAGCCCAGTCTCAGGCTACACTTCCACTTCACTCGGCCCAGTCTCAGGCTACACTGCCACTTCACTCGGCCGAGTCTCAGGCTACACTGCCACTTCACTCGGCCCAGTTTCAGGCTACACTGCCACTTCACTCGGCCCAGTCTCAGGCTACACTGCTACTTCACTCGGCTGAGTCTCAGGCTACGCTGCCACTTCACTCGGCCGAGTCTCAAGCTACGCTGCTACTTCACTCGGCCGAGTCTCAGGCTGCGATGCCACTTCACTCGGCCCAGTCTCGGGCTACGCTGCCACTTCACTCGGCCGAGTCTCAGGCTACACTGCCACTTCACTCGGCCGAGTCTCAGGCTACGCTGCCACTTCACTCGGCTGAGTCTCAGGCTACGCTGCCACTTCACTCGGCTGAGTCGCAGGCTACATTGCCACTTCACTCGGCCGAGTCTCAGGCTACACTGCCACTTCACTCGGCCGAGTCTCAGGCTGCGATGCCACTTCACTCGGCCCAGTCTCAGGCTACGCTGCCACTTCACTCGGCCGAGTCTCAGGCTACACTGTCACTTCACTCGGCCCAGTCTCAGGCTACACTGTCACTTCACTCGGCCCAGTCTCAGGCTACGCTGCCACTTCAATCGGCCGAGTCCCAGGCTACACTGCCACTTCACTCGGCCGAGTCTCAGGCTACGCTGCCACTTCACTCGGCCGAGTCTCAGGCTACGCTGCCACTTCACTCGGCCGAGTCCCAGGCTACGCTGCCACTTCACTCGGCCGAGTCTCAGGCTACACTGCCACTTCACTCGGCCGAGTCTCAGGCTGCGATGCCACTTCACTCGGCCCAGTCTCAGGCTGCGCTGCCACTTCACTCGGCCGAGTCTCAGGCTACACTGCCACTTCACTCGGCCCAGTCTCAGGCTACACTGCCACTTCACTCGGCCCAGTCTCAGGCTACGCTGCCACTTCACTCGGCCGAGTCCCAGGCTACACTGCCACTTCACTCGGCCGAGTCTCAGGCTACGCTGCCACTTCACTCGGCCGAGTCCCAGGCTACGCTGCCACTTCACTCGGCTGAATCGCAGGGCCACCTGCAACCGTCGGGTTCCCGCCCGCCTCAGCCCCGGCGAGGGGAAGCTTTGGTCTCAACAACGTGACCAACTTTCTTCTTCGTGGCGTCTATTGACACAGAGCATTGAGAAAAGGTAGGACCAGAGAAAGGAGATACATTCTGGTGGGCTTCGAAACACCCCGCATGTGGTAGGCCAGCATATGTGCTGATAAAACCCAAATGGCGCAAATATGCTGGATTTGCCCAGCCGATGCAGTAAATATGCCGTGAAGATCCCGAAGATCTGGGAAATCATTCCTCACAACTGTCGCCGGTCTGATGGAATACGATTCATGGCGACGTAACACTGCATTGGGAGTCTATTGACTGAGAATAATGGATAGTTCACCAACAGTGCTCAATGGTCTGGGGGGTACGACAATAGCTGCAACGGGGAGTGGGACCAACTGAACAGCTGATAACGATATCAAAGGCATTTGTATATATTTGTGTGACCTAATCGGAGGCGGACTATGATAACTTTATGGGGCATGATTTATTTCTGTTGGCCAAGGTCGGAGTACGCGTTTAACGGGAAACAGATGTTGATGGTTTCTGGCTCCATTGCTTGCAGTGAGGGCAGCCATAATGCTCATATGGCACGATTACCCAAATTGGAATTGCATGACCTTTCACATGTTCATATTTACATTTAGCTTTCACAGTTCATAGTTTGCATGCGCTACACAAAAACATATAACTACGAAAATCTCCTCAGACATGACAGACATTATGATTATGTTACGATGGCAGATACGCTTTTGTTTTGCCTGTGACACCTAGGCATCTCCTGTTCACGATGCGAGCACCTGGCGCGTCGGGCTTACCATGGTAACATGACTTAACATGGTCGAGTTGAAGGACGCATGGACTCGCTGATGCAAGGGTTACATCATTCAGCGCATAGTCAGTAACCGACTCGCTAAATCACCAGCTTTGGGAGGCTCGTAGTCCAGGCCAACTGCTTGGCCGGCTTAGTGGATCAGGTTTCATCAGTGCTGGCCGCCGAGATCAGAAAGAGGCTGTAGATGACACATGACAGGCAACAGAAGGTTGGCAGCCAACGCAGTAATTTCGGCTCGGTAGCTTTTGGCAGTCATGTGCAGCACTCAGTACGACCGGCGACATGCTAAAGTCGCGCAACAAACTGCCTGATGCTTCGTATGGGGGTTTGGT
Source organism: Ashinkailepas kermadecensis (assembly GCA_034440615.1). Lineage (NCBI taxonomy): Eukaryota > Metazoa > Arthropoda > Thecostraca > Neolepadidae > Ashinkailepas > Ashinkailepas kermadecensis. The sequence goes on from JAOTOM010002409.1 coordinate 37,920, forward strand.
AGGAAATCCAATGAATTAACACGCGCCCTGGAGGGCCTCTGAGAATTACGCGCACTGGAGGGGGGGGGGGCGGATTCCGCCCCCCCCTAAGATCTCGGCTCCTAGTAAAGCTGGAGGAACGAAATTCGCAGGGTGGATGGGCACGGTAGTGAACTCTATTGTGTACAATTTTCGTGACCTTAGGTCAATATCTTCAAGGTCAAATGAGGTCAGATTGGCAAAATTTTCCGGTTTTGCGTGGCTTGGCTTGTCATCGTTATGGATCGCTGTGATTGTGTTTAAATGCTCAAAAATGGACATCAATGATGTTTTGGACATTACTAATGATGCAATGCAGATGCTAGACCCAACATTTGACCTCAGGTCACCTATATAGCACCACTTTATCAGGTCAGTTACCTGTTCCAGTTACCGGAACCGGCCGCCCGCCCGACTGCTCCGTCGGGCAGCTCGGAGCAATCGGCTTCGTGAAGAAGGGAGTGAAGTACATGAATAAAGTATGGAAAGGCAATGACAAACAGTACAAATGACAACCAGTAGTGCATTTATGGCAACATTCCAGTTGATCAAGTTTGGTTCCATTAACCTGTCATGAACTTGACCTGACTTGACCTTGGTGACCTAACATGACCTTGAAACTATACAGCATATCAATATGCATCAAACAAGTCGCTAGTGTTGCCTAGAACACGTCCCTTTTGTCAGTATACTGGAAGCGCATCAGCGCCGATTTTTGTGGTCTGGCGCTATAACATTTTTTGACTTTAGCGGCCTCTAACTTGAAAAATTTTCGGCCAATTTCCATTTTCTTGCTTTAAACGACGTGCCGTTCATTTCTAAGCAGGTACACCGAAAATCGCGTATATCGACCGGTAAAATCTGCAGTTATTTGCGAAAAACCGGAGGGGTGGGCGGATTTCGCCCCCCCCCTCCAGTGCGCGTGTTAAATTAGAAATTGTTCCTCTTCTTCCAGTATTTTCTGTGGAGAAGGAATCCGGATGCTTCTCTGAACCTCGATGTATCCTAACTTTCCGTTTAAATATATTTACTTTCAGATTGGCTACCAAAACTGGTTCGGTGTACTTTCTAGACCCCGTTGCGTCTTTTCGTCTACTGATGTGTTTTAGGGCACCAACGTATTTGTAGGTCTTCCGGCGAGTTTCCCGGCGACATCCCAACGTGCTTATTACATGTTTATGTTGTGCACTTACGGTATTTTTTTTTAGAGACCGGCCCGTTTTCGAAGGCACCGATGTGTAATCTACTACCCCGGCGTGATTTTTATGACCATGTCGTTCTTTGCGGGTTCCGACCTGTTTTTGAAGCATTCGTACCGTCTTCGCCCAGGTGTGTTTTGAAGTCTCCAGTGCACTTTGAGGATCTCCGGTGTTTTGAGGGCCTCCGGTGTTTTTTTTTTTGGTGCTTCCAGTGTGCTTCTTTAGGGCCCCCTCGCATGTTTAAGAAGGACTTGTCGTTTTTTTTTGCGGGACCCGGTGTGTTTTGGAGGGTCCGGTACATTTCTGGGTTCGCGATGGCGCTGAGGGCACCTCTGTATTTACTCAAGGCCCCCGACATAAATCTTTTAGGCCATGGACGTGAATTTTGGGACCCTGGTATGCTATTCGGGGACTCCGGCAAGGCGGGACGAGGCTCTTGGGACTGACATGTTCTAAGACCGCTTGCTTGACTGTCAATGGCGTTTGTACTTTTCGTCGAACAATTTCTACATCTTAGGTGCATTCTCATTGTTTGACATCCAAATATCACCGGGGGCCCGTGCTCTGTGACAAGTGACACACCCTACCACTGTCGGTAAGCTGTGCTCCAGCTGGGATCCTAGATCTTCTTGTTGTTTGAGTGATAGTCTAGAGAAACCTCGTCCGGATGTCAGATACTTAGTTGTATTTTTAGGAACTGTAGGTATGTGTCAAGGTCTATTTTAGCATGTTATCTATGAAGGTCTGTATGTGCCACGTGGCCCCTGAATCCGCTAGTGGCTAAGCACACGTATGAACACTGCAGACACGCCACTACAGACAGTCGTCGCTTGTGTCAACTCAGATAGGCCCGCAGCCGAAGGAGTCAAGGCGATTCATCTCTGCTGGGCCAGTATAGCAGGAGGATCCATCGCTCCTGGGTGGCACGTTGATCGAGTGATGCAATACGGAGAGACGTATGGGCGTTGGATCGTGCTTCTTACGATTCTGGAGGGAGTGAAGGTTGTCGGTGCGTCATGCAATGGCTATGCCCGTCGCGGATCGTCTCTTACCAAAGAGTCTTAACTTTTTAGGTCTGTGGCATTATCCAAGGGTCTGCTTGGTTGACTATTTAAGCTTTAGAAGGCATCCACCAGATTATCTAAGCGTCTTACCTAGATCTTGCTTCGGTGTATGTCCAGACGGTTATCAGTGACTACGAACATTGATTGTGCAACATCTCGGTCTATCTCCGCATTGTGCAACAACCTTTTCTCCGCGTAGATCGGTATTTGGTGCTTAGATTGAAGTAATGAAGTCTCATCGGGCACTTGTGACCATATTTCCCAGCAAACCACTATGCGATGGGCCAACGATGGCGCTACGTGGACTGAAACGAGGGCCGGACGCTGGCAGCCCGCGCAGATCCTGCGCCGCAAGTCACATTGGAATCACGGTGGTTCCGTGATACGGGGCCAACGTCGGCAGTCCACAATGAGCCTGTTGAAGGGCTGGATGTGGGCAGCTCGCACTGGTCCTATTTGGGCAGTCCACGCAGATTTTGTGCCGAAAGTCTTGTGCTACTACGAGAACATGATGGCTCCATTTATATTTTAGGCAGTAGTCTACAAGAAGGTGCGAGGCATGAATCCGTCCGTTCCATGTGGGGTTAGTGCGACCTTCTAAGAGGCTCATGATCGCAATATGGAATTTGTCAAGGTCTTCGCCGTGGCACTCGCGGGTACTAGTCATTGGAAACTCGTATTTCTTGTAGCTTAGCGGCAGGCGGTAAAGCTGACGCCTGCCATGGTGTAGAGAGTGTGTGCAGCACTGTATGCTTTCGGTAAATGAAATACAAGTACACCGCTTTCCCTCCATGCACGATTTTAAATGAGTGTTTCCAGCCCAGTGAGGAAACCGGGTATATGGCTCTGTTTGTAGAATCGTTGACAAGGTACTTATGCATTGACATCAGACAAAATCAGCAAAGACAGAAGGCCTAGAGCTTAATCGACGCCTGCCGCTGTCGATTGCTAAATGGTCCCAGGATGTGAAGCGAGCGTTGCCGCTGTGTGGGTGTTCGCATGACTCGTACTGGGACCTCCGACCCGGTGACCGATTACGGGATCGGAACCGGCCGAACGGGACCATCCGCGTCGGGACCCCCTGACGCGGCGACCGATCGCGGCACGGCACCCGAAGCGACATCGGCGAGCACAACAGGGCAGGGCGTGAGTGCTTTGGTCGGGGTTGCGTTAAAACGATGAAGGGTTTGCGGGGAGTCGAGTTTGCATCATTCCGCCTCAGCTACAGCTCTTAGTCACAGATCCGACGTGTCAGCGACACGTGCCCTGAGCTCAGGGCACTTGTCACACGTGCTGTGACACGAAAAAAAACCCACTCCAGTGCGCGTTGTTGTGCGTTCCGGTAAGCACTGCTGAGACATTCTTATTAACTAGGAGCCATGTTCCCCAAGTGTGTTGAATCAACTCTTGGGAGGCACAGCAGCTGATAAGGAAGAGTTGAAGAAAGTAATCAGCAAGTTCAGTGCAAGAGTTGATTATCCCCGCGTTAAGGAAGACGATGACTTGTGTACCAACTGCACCATTCCCCTGGATACAAATCCAAGCTTACCGCGGTCGATCAAGCCGAAAAGCGACCGGAGTCAGCCAAACAGCAGTACCAACGGATCGGACAGAAGCGGCGCCGCTCTTTCAGAAGATGATGCTATCCTCTGAAAAGACACAGAGCGAGTGCTACGGATCTTTGATTGGATGAGCAAAGTTTGTTCAACTAAGACCACACAAAATTGTCTTAGCTGTCAGTAGCGGCACACATTGAGTGTGCGTATCACTAAAGTCCGAAGCTAATTATCAGTGCGCTCTCCACGTACCTGGACTAATTAGAAATGATCTCATCGATCATGCGGTTTGCAATTCAAGCAGCAGAGACTGCATGCTGTAGGAGTGCAACAATCGTCCAGGCGAAGAGTGATACATTATTTTGACAATTCTGTCTCGGGGACGATGAAGGTGAGCCAGCCATGGAAGAAGAGATTGGATATGAGCAATGGGTCACGACTAACTGTACACTGATAGGCATAGTTGAGACCCAGGAGGAATTTCTTCGGTCATGGAGTAGACAGATAGTAAAGCTTACAAAGCTTCACTTCATCGCCATGGAACAAAGAAAATATTTCAAAACGATGAAAGAAAAAGTCGGCATGAACGAAGCTCTGATACAGGATGACTGCGGAAAACTATTCCTTCGTGGAACTGGATGCAGCCAAATATTTATGGTGTCTGTGCCTAGTGTCGAATGGAGGACGGTCAAAAGTGGATAGAGTCGAATGGAATAACGTCGAAACCGAAATAGGGTCGAATGGACCAAGGTCGACAGTGGAACAACGTCGAACGGAATAATATCGAAAGTAGCTATGGACAGATGCTATATTAGTGTCGAATATAACAATATTGAAAGCAGGATAGTGTTGAATGGAACCAGGTGGAAAGTGGAATAGAGTTGAATGGAATAAAGCCGAAAACAGGAGTGACCTTATTCCATAGTTCCGAATGGAATAAGGTCAAAAAGTGCATGGGGATATGAGGGGCTGAACTAGTGTCGACTGGAACAATGTCGAAAGCGGAATGGGGTCGAATGGAACAAGGTCGAAAGTGTAATAGAATTGAATGGAATAACACCGAAAATAGTAGGATCTGGAATAGCCTCGAATGGAATATCGTCGAAAACCTAGCCCGGAGAGTACGATTCTGCAAAGACGCAGAGTAGTGCTTATGTGACCAGGACAAACCAGACAGCCGATTGGCTGCACCATCGTTGGGCGGAGTGTGACGGGACTTGGAGAAGAGAAGAGAAGAGTACATACAAGTTACCTCCTCTCTTCTCTGCGCTTAAAATGCAAATATTTATGTCCCAACCCAAGTTCTTTAGAGTTGCTGCGTACCTCCTAGGCAGCTGCAACTGCCAAACAAATCGCAAATCCCTGATGGAAACTCTGGTCTAGGTCATTGTAAGAAGCCAGTTGATTGGATATGATTAAGTCGAGATATCTCCTGTTTTGATGACCAGTATCAATTTTCAGCCCTTTTAGTCCTATATATATATATATGTATAATTGCATACAACCATAGTGTAAGTAAACAAGTATTTTTAAGTTTAAACATCATAGTTGTTTATTACACTAGTTGCTAAACGTTACTCAAAATTTTGCTATAGAAGTGGAATTTTCGATAGGGAGGTAAGTTCAAGGTCAAGGCAACAAGCTTGCGCTTAGCACTAACTCTGATGTTGTAATGCCTCCCCACCCACATATAATTACATATAATTACATACAACCATAGTGTAGTTAAACAACTATTTTTAAGTTTAAGTATCATAGTTATAAATTACACTATGATACAACTCAGCTTTCTCGGACGTTTCACCGCATTTATTGGATCTTCTTCAACGACTGCCATTCTCACATTAATTATTCTCTACACCAAGACCAAACTTTCTTTCCACATCACACAGAATACATCTCGTTGCAGTGCTGACAACATATCCTGTTTACACTCTTTTTGTATTCAAGCCTCCCATATCTTACGAAGTTCCCAGTAGGCACACCCGTCGTTGCTCTCTTATCCTGCGATATGTAACCCAATTTTGCAGACATTTTCAAGCCCAGCTACACTCAAATTCTCTCGTTTATGGCCAACCTGGTTGAAGTGGCATGCTACCTCCGATCGCACCTGATGCAGGACAAGTGGTTTTGAATTCTATAATATATAATATATTATAATTATAATTCTATAAATATAAATCCTGTTTCACTTACGTAAGTTAGCATCTGGCACACCACGCACCAAATTCCACATACAACATTCGATGACCTGCAACCTATAATTATATACTTATTTTAATATTAATTATATTAATTATAATTATATCGTAAGTACATTCTGACATACATACTATCGTAAGTACATACTTCCCCTGTCATGTTACTTTGTCTTCTCCATGGTAAATTACTTTACAAACTGTGAATTATTCCCCACAATGGTCTACCTGCGACAGTCCCCCATCGCTTAGCTGCTTTGCTTTTTGTGTGCCATTATGTCCATCAGATCAGTGCCTTTGTATGAAGCACAACTTGTGACATCGAATACTTCCTTCAAGTGCTGTGAACGGTTCAAAATACGTTGTTTATCTCTGATGATTTTGTTTATTTCTGGGAAATATCTGGCATAAGTGACGGCCATCAAGATGCCCTGCTTTGCTTTAGGAGTGCGCTTAAACGACAACAGATTTTGACGACTCACCATGTTTGCTTTTTGTATCCCCTTGATAAATTATATTTCTTGGCATCCCCTACCAATAAGTTAGTTCTTCAAAGTATCGAATTGCAATCCTGAGATAATGGTTCGTTTGATATCCAGGGGATGGTCCGACAAGAAGTATAGATATGCCTTGGTATCCGTTGGTTTTGAAGATATATCCTTATCGAACACGAAGCCACTCAGTGTAATTAATACATCCAGAAACTTAATATGCGATCTTGAATATCTTAGGTCCACTGAAATATTGCCATGTACCTATGACCTATGGCCAAGTTATGGCCAAGTTGTACCTATGGCCAAGTTATGCAATTCCTTCAATATATCCTTTCAATCTAGCCAGATGCCAAATACATCATTAACGTACATGACGTATGCAAAAGGCTTCAGATTTGACTTTTTCAATATCTTAGTTTCCCACTTCCTCATGTAGGTGCACGCAAAGTTTCTTCCCAATTTTGACCCAATAACTGTGCCACTCCCCTGGACAGAAGATGCACCACTCACCTTGTCTGGGTCTTCCATTAGCCAACCCATCGCACAGTCTTCCCCCGCACTTAGGTTCTGGTGGCTTTTATTCTTAATTGAGGACAAGACACTCTTAATGACCTCATCTATGTACATGTCTAACCATAAATCTCTCCCCTTCAACGGGGTCCATGATGACTTTTTAAACTGTGACTCTCTGTCACTCTTCCCGCTGCCCTCAGTTGATTCCTCCTCCGTCTCCCTTTTCTTGTGCCAGTACTGCCTTAACCTCAACAACCTCTCCCAATCGTTCAGCTCGGAAACAAACTGGACAATAGGCCAGCGCTCTGTCCGCTGCGCTAACCAGGCGGCAATATAGTAGACATAAAAGAAAGCAAAGTTGGAAAGGTTTCCCGATGAAGTTTCAACGAGTAATAATTAACTAAATGGAAGCTTTTATGCCTGGGCAAACACGACTTTTTTTCACAATATATATGTGTGTGCAGTTTATATTTTTGGGTACGTCAGCTGCTTCAGCTATATTGCGCCCATTATCTCTAAGATTACCTCCATTATCTCTATCTCCTTGGGACGGGGATTAACAAGCTCCTCATGGGGTGAATTTAGTGTAGAATATTTGTTGCTCAATGTCAAACAATTAAACTGGAAGCCCTTTTTAGAACGTAATTGCCCAATTATTTCTCGAACGATTTCTGTAAATTTCAAAACCAACACATTTTTAATTTATGATAGGTCAGGCGATGTTGTTTTTTCACTTTGGTGACATGAGGTTTAGGATGATGACATTATGGGATTTGTTGCTATAATTGCAAAATATCACTGTAAAAAGATATTAATTTCAGGACACTGTCCAGGAACCCTCTGCTTTTTTAAGAAACACGTAGCAAGTATTGCATCAGGCATTACTGCAATGTTACATGTGTGGGCGCCTGTGGTAGAGACAGTGAGTACCAACAGCTCCACAGGACAACTGGCGCTCAACTGAACTGGTCAACTGGAACAGGCAATGGCGTACCGAAAGGGACAACAGGGAAAATTGCCCTCTCCTGAGAGGTTCAGAAAGAATCCCACCGGGGCTCTGAAAAATGTACCGGGGCCCCGAAAAACAATGCTGAGCCTCCAAAAAATCGGACCGGGCCCGGACAAAATAGTGTCGGAGCTACAAAAAAAACGCGCGGGGCCGCAAAATATCCCACCAGGGCATGTAAAAGCCAACCCGGTACCACGAAAAATGACGTCTGGAACCAAAACAGCGACCCAGATTCCAACAAAAATGCAGAAGAGCTCACCAAATATCGTACCGGAGCTCTCGAAATCTCGATGAGGCACACAAACTACCGTCGAGGCTCCAAAAATCGTGTAGAGTCCTGAAAATACCGCACCGGTACCCGGGAAAAATCAGGCCGGGCCCGAAAATTGCGCCCGTGCCAAAAAACATCGCGCCGGGGGCCAAAAACAAAATCGAACCGAAAGTCTCGAAACGTTGCGGCGCCAGGTCTCCAAAAAATCGTCCGGGAACAACAAATTGCTCCCCCAAAAAGCATGCCGGGGCCCCGAAAAGAACCGCACTGGGTGGCCGGAAGATCAAGCGAATGAGCGAATCTGAGGTCCGGAAAGTTGAGAAGAGGTCCCGGAAAATCACGTAGATCCAAAGCTACGGGGATATTCAAAATCCCCCCCCGGCCCGGCGAAGATGGATTTGGCGGCCGCTCAACAAGGCTATGTGGGACCACACAACGTTTCTCGATAATTGACGTACACACACATACATCATCACTGTACACACACACACATACATACATACACACACACACATACACACACACAATACATACATACACACACACACATACACACACACATACATCATCACTGTAATGCTAAAACTCTTTTCAAGCTATCTAATTGAAGGAACTTAAGAAAATGTATCACTTCTCCTTGGATAGGAGACTACCTTGGCGAGAAACGTTCCGCCGCCGTGACTGATGATTATTTCTACATCATTGAATACCCTGACCGTGGCGAACATTCTCCGACCCTTCCATACAGTGTTCGTAGTGCCTGCTTCAGCAACGGGTGGTGTTGCTTCGGCGTTCAGTGGTCATAATCGAGCGCCAGCAAAAGCATGCAAAGCAGCGCCGGGCTCAATGCCCCATGCGGCAGCGAATAGTCTTTGGGTAAGGTACACGTCTCCAAACCGAAAGATTGCGAGTTCGACTTCCACCTGTCGATGTTCCTCGCGCACGAGATCGGCGTGAAATACTTGCGACGCTACGTGACCCAACAGTCCAGTCGAAGCGTCGTAAAACCATTAACCAGAATCTGTGCCCTGTGCAGAACAGCGGCCGCCCTGAGAACAGCTGAGTCAGCCCACAGCCGTGATAGCGGTGGCGAGGGCGGGCGGCGGCGATATAACCGACGGCCGGCCAACACGGCACCAGTGTGTCACCGTACGTCGTCAAGAGCGTCGCCGGCGGCCGATGTGGCCGCGCAGACTGAGCCCACGTTCAGACACTGCCCCCCGGCCGGCGGCCACTGAAGTCGCCTCGGGGCGTCAGATCGACGCGGCGAATCGACAGGTCAGATATGGTCAGAGGGTGGCTGGTCAGGGCGCCGACCAGTTGACGCCTGTGACCGAGAACGAGTGGAAGTCGCAAGTCCGGAACTGCGAGTAACCGGTCACGTCTGACATCAATGGAAAGTTCGGAAGTTAATTAAAAGTACATTTCAATGTTATTGAATGAAAAGGCTTGAAACCATTAGGGATGACCACTATGCTGTTGTATGTGAACTTTACAGGTGTTTGTAAGCCATCAGCGGCACCCAAACTTCCCACAAGTCAGGGGCGCTGATTTCTGAAAATTATTAGGGGGAGGGGCATAATGCATGAAGACAACGGACGGGCCCAAATGGATTGGGGAGGGATACACTCCATAGGGTTTCATGTTAAAAGTGGATTTTTGGGGGTTTTGTTGGGGGTGGGGGAAAGCCAACATTGATGGGACACTTGCACCCTCAAAAGTACATAAAACAAGTCTCCTGCTACAAGGATGGAATCCATGAAGTCTAGCGTAATTTGAAAAATTGCAGGCATCACCATGGGTGTCGTTTTATATACTTTTTTGATGGCTCGAGCTACTCCAAATTCCGTTCGAGCCACCCCGACAAAGATTCGAGCCGTCCCAATAGCTTCGAGCCAACCATTAGAGGAACATTGCACATTGTAAGCATGTCCAGAGATGATTAGCAGTCAGTATATTCTTGCTTATGTGTCCTCTGTACAGTATCTGGATCCTCTTAGCTAATAACCCTTTAACTGCTGTGATTTGCTATCATTGCTGGGCTGGTACCTCTGCGAACATTACCACGGCAATTGCCAGTGGCGCTACACCAAATCCAAAAAGCACCAATATATTACAAAACCAAAAAGCACCAAGATATGCACCAAAATTGTTGAACTATCTCTGACAGCCAGACATGTACAGCTGGCACACCTGATCATGTCCTTAGGTTGTGTACACAATTATCGACTCTGCGGAATAATGTTGACGATCATGCTTGTGTGTGCTTTATTTTGCAAACAATGCAGCCAGACCAAAATCATTGAAGGCTACCATTATTTGGTATTTCTAGTCCGAAAATCCTGTTCACCCGCAGTGGTGAAGTTAAGCTGTATGTTTGTGAATGGAGAATACATCTCCATATGACTCGTTTATAATATTTCCGAACCTGCATGCTTCTGTTTATTTATATCACTGGCCATAATGATTAAAATTAATCGAGTGTCGCAAAACATTTGGTTCATGCTATGTATCGCAATTCGTAAATATCTAGCACATAGCTGTCCACACGATGCATCTGCCTTTAATGATTTAAAACTAGCAATTCTGGCTCATTATGTGCCAACAGTTCGTTCGTCTTCAGCTTACGTAGGGTACGTAAGTATAGGGTCAGTCTAAATTCGGAGGGTGGCCGTCTTCCTCGACTGTGGCGGACGATCCACACCGGAAAATGACTGTGTGGGACGCGTTTACCACATACCGCACGGTGGTGCCGCCGTTGAATTTAGCGAGGAGATGGCGTAGTCGGAGCGTACCAACAAGCTCAGATGCGCAACAAAAGGCATTCTTTGAAATGTGAAGTAAAAAACCGGATCTTTCTGCTACTACTGACCTGATACCGTAATATCATTAATATCTTGCGTACTCGGTATCTGCCGCGGTCAAGCAATGTGCCTTATATACGTTCAACGCAAACAATTATTTCCTAAGCACCTATCTGTTATGTCGGTACGTTGGTGTTGCAAATATGCACCGCTTTTGGTACCCATCACCCTCGTCGTCTTGCCAGAATACTCGGCTGCATGCAGCTTCTAGATCGGTAGTTCATAAGTTAGGTGGCAGCACCGTCGCGCCGCGGTGAAGAGATCATTCAGCAATGCTGACCAGCGGCGGAGCCAAGGTGTGGGAGGGGGCGAAGGGGGCAGCCGTCTCCCTGGAAGATCGGAGAGGGTCCTCCAGGCGGTCCGTAAGGGCCCCCTGGGCCGACATCTATGGCACCTGGACCGATGAAGAGCCCCGGGCTGACGGAAGGGGCCCCGGGCCGATGAAATGGGCCCCGAGTCAACGGAGAGTGCCCTCGGGAACATGATGAGGGCCCTCGGCTGGGCTAACGTGAAGGGCTTTTAGATCGACGGAGGGGGCCCGTAAAGTTGGAAGGACCCCGGGCTAACGGAAAGGACACGAGCTGTAATATGAAGGGCCCCTAGGCTGACGGTGGAGCCAAAAGCGAAGAAAAGGCCCCTGACCAGATAGACAGAGTCAAAACGTTTGAAAAGGGGCCTCCGGCTTGCCGGAAAAGGCCCTGGGTCGTCAAAGAGAGCTCCTGAAACGACGGGTGGGGGGGGGGGGCTAGTTGCCGGAGAGGACCTCGGGTTGCCAGAAAGGGCCCTTGGGCCGACAGATGGGCCGAAGCCGTACAAGGGCCCCTGTAATGTGTGAAGGGACAAGCTGTTGAAAGAGAGCATCAGCAAGAGCAAGAGACAGAGGAGGCCCTGGATCGTTAAGAAGGGCCCCTGAGCTGACGGAGGGGATCCCTAGCCACGGGAGGACCCCAGACCGTCGGAGAGAGCCCTTAAGGGCTAACAGAGCCCCCTTAGAGCTAACGAGAGTCCTCGAGGCTAATTATGAATGTGAGGAATACTGAGGGCCCGCCAGAGAGCTAGAAAGCCCTTGAAGCTAGAAAGATTGTTAATGACTGGGAGGGACCCCTAACAGCTGCAGAGGGTCCTGACAATTGGACATGGTCACTGAGCGCCAGGGAGGTCTGCCCATGCAGACTGCTAAAACAGTCGCGAAGGTTTTCCTCCAAATGATATTTAGGTTTAACAATCGTCTTGCAAATAGCGCTATCACCATTCACAATAAGATGCAGAGCGCCATCGGCGGCGCCACGGACTTTGGATGGGGAAGGGGACATGATTGCGCTTGGGTCCATTCTTCCATGCAACGTCTATACAGGCGTAATGTTAAGCTTCACTACATTTGGGGGACACGTCCCATTGCCTCCACTTTGGAGCCATCCATGCAAAGCATTACGGTAGTACGAAATACATATACATCTTCTTAAACAGATAAACCTAGATATATTTCTGCCCATAAAATTGCGTCACCATTATCGCGAGAATCTGAACATGCTGCGAGTACTCGCCCTATGAAGTTTCTGTGATGCTTTGTTAATGCTTCCTAGTGGCTTCAGGGAGGACAATTTAGAGCTCCACCGAAATACACGTATTGCTGCTGGTGTTAAAGCTGGCAGGGCTGTAGCTTAGTATGATTTTGGGAGGGCTGTTCCCCTTCCCCCATGTTGGCTTTGACCTTACAAAAGTTTCGACTTTTAACATGGGACTCTATGTGGTATGCCCCTAATTAATTTAAGCCCGTCCATTGCCTTCATGTTTTGTGCCCTTCAAATCATTTTCAGAAACCTGCACTTACGAAAGCTGGTGTCTGCATACAGTCAGCTGGTGTTTACATATAGTCAAATCGGCACTCATATGGAGGGCTGTATGCAAACATTGAGGCTTTAATGCATAAATATGTTCAGTGGTGGAAATAAAGAGGCATGTTCGAGGCTTCGGCACATATGTTCAGTGTCCGATCCAAAAAGCCCTGCTTGGAGGCTTTGTGTTGTATTGCCATACATTACACGTGATCAGGTTGCTCCACCAAATGAGGGCCACTCTTTCACCATTGACATTACAGAGTATATGGTGCAAATGTCCTGACAAATACAAGCTAAAGCATGCACACAAATACAAACACACTTGCATGGCCGCGCGCGCGCCTGTGCTTGTGTTGACACCACCCAAATACGCACACTCATGCATACAGAAACACGCAACAAGCATTGCTAACAGTCACACAACGCACACCATGTATGATGCGACGAGTCAAATATGACAGATGACGTCACGGATTTTGATGTTAAACAGTCGTTGCGGAACACTGTAAAGACCGCCACATATGGCATGCTGGTTGTATCGTTGGACCACACGATGCATTTGTTGCCGCATTTCATGATTATTCCTGACCCGGAGAAGGGATAAGTGATGTGACTGCCTGGTATTTCGGACCACATGCTCGCAGTTGTGTTAGAGCTGAACGCAGTACAGCGGGTTCATTGGAGATCACAATACTATGAATGAGACACAGGTCGAAATATGACACAAACTCGGGTGCACAAAGCCATCCTAGCTGGTCTGTCACACCAGAAATGTGGTCGTATTTGCGACGACTTGACAAAGTGGAAAACTTGCAGCAAAGTGGGAAAGCTTTCTGCAAACTTACAATGCACATTCGGCTGGCGCTATCGTACACTTGCGCACAGTACCTAATCTAAAGCAGCACAAGAGCATCGATAATCATTGACAATACGTTGGGAGGCAGGGGATGCTTAGGCTACACGGAAACTATCAGGATGCCAACACATCGGTTCGTAACATGACTGATGTGTTTTTCCCCACGATAGTTCTGGATTCATCACTGCCCCTAGATGTTTAGCGCTCTTAGAAAACGACAGCGATTGGTTCATGAACTTAATCGATGGTGGATTTTCGATTTGGGTTAGCGGCGACGGCCACCGCACTGCAGAATCTGTGGCACATTACACCCTCCGTATCAGAAGCCGACGTGTAAAGCGCATCAGCTTCCCAGATGCATGAAAACATGTTAGCAGATATTTCTCCCTGTCCATTTGCATGCATGACTTTTTCATGACATAATTATTGAGAACAGAAACAGAGAGGGTAGTGAACCTAATCCTCGATCGCAAGATGATCAAAATGTCCCCACCCTGCAGATGCCGGACTGCGAGTGAGTGAGTGAGTGAGTGAGTTAATTTTGCCAGCCTGCCACCGTGTGGTGATGTCGGCTGTTTCCGGTAGTGTGTAGATGAATGTGGTGGTGGGTTATGATTTATGGAACGACGTGGTCGGGGTAGAAGGAATAGGATAGGTAAGGTTGACTTGAAGTAAGGTGCCGAAGTTAGGTAGTTGAAGATGACAGAGTAGAGCTGGGTAGAGGTGTGATGGGCTGTCCTGAAGTTGAGGCTGTAGGTTGTTCAGATGCTGAAGAAGGCGCAGTAGTGAAGAATGACGAGAAGAGAAGCAGTCCGGACGGTGCTGCTTGGGGTATGGGGTGCAGAGGGGGGTTGGGGTTGGGTCATCGCCTTTTGGATTAAACATTGCAAGAAAACATATATGCACTTTGGGGATCATGGATTTTTTTCCATTGATATATGTATGTATGCGTACACATATTGTTTTTGTTTTTTCCTTTTGTGTGTTTTTTTTCTTTCTTCTTTTTTTCCATGTCTCTTTTTGTTCCCCTTTTTTTCCTTCACAGTTGTTCCAATATGCGTGTTGTTGAAAGGAAGTGGAAGATATGTTCGTGTACTGTTGGGTGTTCATCGTTGAGAAGCGTGGTGAGGTTTAGTGGGAGGTGGTTTGTGGTGCAGTAGTTTGTGATGTGTTGTCTTTGGTTGTTGTACTTGGTGCAGTATATGAGAATGTGTTTGATTGTAAGTGTTCGGCGACATGTTGTGCATTGAGGTCGTGGTTGGTTTAGAATGAGGTAGGAGTGTGTGAGTGCTGTGTGTCCGATGCGAAGTCTTATCAGTATCCTTTCTTTGAGTCTGGTGTTCTGATTGATGGTGTGCCAGTGTTCGCATTTTGGATGTATATCGTGGAGTTGTGTTCCTGTTCTGTCCCATGTTTCTTGAATGTGTTTGTTGATTGCCTGGTGTATTGTGGGGTAGTAGTCGGATTGTGAGAGTGGGCAGTTTGTGGTTTGTTGTAGTGTTGTGGCTACGTTTGCTTCGGTGTCTGCATGTTCGTTGCCTTGTATGTTTGTGTGGCTTGGTATCCAAAGGAGGAGTGGTTGTTGTCGAATGTTTAGTTTGTTATGTATGTGCAGTATTTTGGGGATGAGGGGGTGTTTGGAAACGGTGTAGGGTGTTATGCTTTGTATTGCTGATTTTGCGTCGGTGGCTATGATGTTGTGTTCTATGTTTGTGTTGTAGATGGTACAATAGGCCGAATATATTGCATATATTTCTGATGTGTAGGTGGATGCTGTGTCCGGCAGACGGGCCCGTAAGATGACCCAGGGCGGTGCCTGTCTGGTATACAGCACCGCCGCTGAGCCCGTCTGGTGTGTGTGTAATTTGGATCCGTCGGTGTAGATGATGTTGTAATTTGGGTATTGTGATATGAATTGGAGGAAGAGTTGTTGTATTTCTGCATCTGTGTATGTACTTTTTGGTTTGTCTATTAGGAAGTGTGTTGTGGGGGTTTGGTGTTTCCACCATGCTTTAGGTGGTGGGAGTGGTTTTGAGGTGGGTAGTGCGAGGTGTAAGTTTCTTGCGTGTTGTTGAATGCGGCATCCTATTGTAGTTTTGAATGGTACTTTTTCATGAGTTGGTGTCTGCGTTTGGAGCGGATTTTTAGTGCCTTAGTGCATGGGTGTTGTCTAATGAGTTGTGTTTTGTAGTGGTATCTGAGTAGTGCTTCTGTGTGTCTGTGTTGTAGTTCTGGTATGTTGGCCCCTGCCAATTGGTCATAACCTGAGAGCGCAGATGGATGTCCCCAAATTTTGGATGCCTGACTGCGCCCCTGCCAATTAGTCATAACTTGAGAGCGCAGATGGATATCTCCACTTTTTGGATACCTGACTGCGCCCCTGCCAATTGGTCACAACCTGGGAGTACAGATGGATGTCCCCACCTTGTGGATGCCTGACTGCGCCCCTGCCAACTGGTCATAGCTTGAAAGCGCAGATGGATGAACATCGTCATCACGATTCATTTGCGCTGTCTTGCGTGATAGTGAAAAGGGTAAGCCTGAAAGTCCCACGCTCAAGCTCTGGGGAAAATTGTATTCCTCAACTCAACAATCTCGCTGAACCTCCCTCAACCTGCCCATTCCCAAACTCTCAACGGGTCGTCGTTCAACCTCTGTTTGCAGAAACATATAGCAACTAAAACCACTGGCGGGTCCAGGGTTACGCAAGCTGCGTTTCATGAAGTGCAGATTTTTTCGAAGTGAAAATTGCTGTAGATCAGCAGGCTAAGCTGCAATTGCGGCCGCCGCAACATAACGGTACCGACTAGTAAATCCGGCGGCCTGCAGTGACGAGCCATGCCGCTCACCTGCAGGTGTGGACTCTGCGATTCTTTCTGAGATCCACTTTCATTTGATATGTCAGGTTGACGCCACGCAATACCAATAGGCCTACAATGACGGGCAAACATTGATTTGTGCATGGTATAATTCGCAAATGAGTTTGATCGTGTCTTTCCGCATCGGTGCCACAGATTCTGAGGTTCCCACTTTCTATGATGAGGCAGACGCTGACACGTGGTAAAATGGCATGCATTTAGTTATCGGCTCGTTGTATGCACAAACACACACACACACACACACACACGCACCCTCCCCCACAGCCACATCGGTGTATATATACATAAATATATATTTACTGGAAGTTGGTAGTATTGCCGACTTCTCTGCAGAATAGAAGGGGGTGAGCATCACCAGCTTCCTCTACTGCATGTCAATCTTTTCAATTAAAATGGCGACCTAGAGCTGCCAGCTTGGCGCACTGACAATGCTCCACCTCGTAACGGCTCTCTTTAATTGTATTTGTAAACGTCATAGGAAAGAGGATTCTTCCTAAACACACGTTCCGTCGAACAATACGAACACTGAGAATGTGAACTGGGGTAACCCAGCAATAATTTTGCTGCCATTCGGGGTAAGCAAATTGCGAGGAAACGAAACAAAATTGGCCAAAAATAAACATTCCGTTCAAACGATGAAACTTCCTCTATGGTTCTCTTGTTCAGCTTAAGTGTGACTATTCAACTAGGACAGTTTCTACCGCTTAGCTGGCTTTACAAGTAGATTGAGCGTCACACAAGAAATCATCATTTTGGGAGGGGAGGGATTTTGAATCCATTCGATCTGGTGGTACCGGAATGATTAAGCCGGGTTTAGGGCTCCTGACACCATAAAGATGATTTGCCGTAAATTTGGTGTCTAGCGTCCTTGATCCCTCAGGTGTTCAGGAGCCCTTTTTACTAGGCTGAAGATGATTATAAAAAGTAACCAAATGCTCATATTATTAAGTAAAATAGGATCAAAAATAATATTTTACTTTATAATATGAGCATTTGGTTACTTTTTATAATCATCTTCAATTCAACTATGCTCAACACAGCTCTCCGCAACATTATCAACTTTTTGCTAGGTTCACCACTTTATACAATTTATTCGAAATGTTTCGCTTGTCTCATCTTGTGTGATGTAGTTTTGTGTGCTGATTCCGAATATCAACTTCTGAAATTGATTTTGTTGGCCCGCACCACCCGATTCGAAGTTTTCAAAGTAGGTAATTGTTGCATGTTTTCAGACTAGGTATTTGTTATTTGTTTTCAGGGTAGGCAATTGTTATATGTTTTAGGAGTAGGTAATAGTATGTTTTTAGAGTAGGTAATTGTGGTATGCTTTGTGCCGGCACGTGAAATGCAGTTAAGAGAAGCCATGATCATTAAATTTAACCAGATACATTTGGTGATCACGTCACACTAAAATTGGCGTGAACAGGTAGGTACTCAGTTCAATATTTGAAAAGGACTTTTCAAAATAAGCTTGATCGCAGTTCACACTCTTAGACATAGGTAGCAGTGGTGCCGCGTGGCGTGTATATGCCCATCCACTTTGGCTTGTGATCGTTATTCCGTGGTTTAGCTGAACAAAAGTGATTACTTGATAAATTAGGAACGTACGCAGTCCCTTATAGGTACACAGATATACAATAAATGGTGAAGGGAGTGTGCTCTGGCTATTCATTCTGTAAATGACTCATTTTTGGAATGCTGTGTATTAAAATATATCTTGTTGGCTTATTGGAACATTATTTGGACAATTATTTTACCTGAGGAGTATCCACACGGCGATTTGGAAGCTTCCGCGAATTATTGGGACGCAGTTGAAGCATTTAGGTCAATCCCACCCTCCCACCCTACACCCTCCCATAAGCTTCATGCTTAAGGCAGTGTTTCCTAACATTTTCCGTATTCCATTCCGTATTATTGTACTAGCCGTGACAGCACAAAACGTGCAAGAATAACACCTTTCGAAAATGTTCAATCCGACTGTTCGAAAAAAAAATTTAAAATGTGTGAAAAGAAAGTGACGCATTTCAACAAGCTGAATGCGTTTTTTTTTCCGCGGGGTAAAAGGCAAAGCTAGCGAAATTCCATAACCTACTGGTGGAATTCTACCTGGAAATCCCGCCTTGCGCATTCCCTTGGTCACGACTCTGATGACTCATTAACCACCCCGCAAAGTATCCATGTCGCAACTCAGCACAGTTATCGACCCACTTTGCGTGCGTTGACCTTGTGTCGTAAGCGGTGTCGAGGATAGGACTTAGCCACCTTCAGGTTAATCGGTATGTCGTGAGCTATTTTGGTTTGAATGAAATCTGGCGCGAGTAACCGGGATTAGCTGCAAATCGCCTTAGCATGGATTGTACGGTGATTATACGTCCCACCTACCACTAGCCATTCACCTCAAGAAGCATACGGAGATACTGTGATCAGAATAATGTTCGGCACTACCGCAGACTGCACCAATTCTAAATAATGTAACCAAAGCTGCAGACACACGATCGGGCACCATGGCACCTCAGGGAGCTTGTGGGCACATCGAAACGTCGAGGGGACTTGTGGGCCACCGCAACAGCAAGGGAACTTCTGGGCCACCGCAACGACAAGGGAACATGTTGGCCGACCGCAACGTCGCTGTCTTGGCAATATTTCGACAGTTCGGTGCAGTGAATTCAAATTTGAAATGCGTGCTCCATGTTCGGCAAAGGGTGGTCATTATGGAATTATGGTCTCCAATTTTGGCATATGTGCAAATAAAAATTTTCAATGCAGCCGAAATTGCTTTCATTCTTATCCGAAAACGAGTTTATCTGCTTAATATGGTGTACGTATCTCAAATTCCACGTCCACGATGCAATCTCAAAGCCCACGATGCCGGATTGTCAAATTAGCGTGGGTGACACGGTGTGTCAAAGTCCGTTTTGTCCCACAGACCTCCCGCTCAGTCTATACGGCATAGAACCGTGCAACGCGGCTCCGTCCATCGGACTGACGCAGTTGCTCGGCCTCGGGCGTTGTGGTCAGCGCAGCATCTTCCGGCAGGGGGCTAAACAAATTCAGTCAGTATGCCGCGTTCTGATATATTGCTAGACGAGCAAGGATAATGGTGCTTGAGCTTTGTTAGACACTTCAAACTATGTACTTGCACTGAACTAGGGTTTATCATACGGAATCATTTCAGAGTATGCAGGGTGAAACTATATATTGCGCAACAAGCAGGTGCATACCCAAATATAAAACATGCATCCTCGACTTCCTCGTCGTATTTTCAAAAAGCTTAATGCGATAGCATAATCCAAATGAATACCAGGTATAATTGAAACAATGCATTGCTTTAAAATGTATTAGATATAATAAATGTTCTGTTATCAGAACAAGGGCATTCAATATTTTCCGGAAAACAACTGATTTCGCTCCAATATTCAAACGTAGGCCCAATTTGATGCAGAAATGCATTTATTTCCTGCCGTATCATCGAGGAAATTAAAGTCCAGGTAAAAACTGTTCCATCTTCATCTAGCCACGAAACGTATTTTGGAGCTATAAATTACTGAGCGTTATGCTACTAAACCCATACTGAAAGTTTTTGCGTCAAAAAGGGCCCTTTGTCCGATGAATAGATCCAGAATCGTACAAGGACCGCTGTCCTAATGGAGGGGCCCCAAGCTGTTGAAAGAGGGCTTCCGACCTGACAAAAGAGGCCCTGGATCGCTAAGAAGGGCTCGTGTGCCGACGGAGAGGACCATTAGCCGCGGAAGGACTTCGGACAGTAGGGGAGGACCCAGAGTCGGCATGAAGGGCACCTGGGCCAACGGAGGGAACCGAAACCTCACATGGACCCCTTGCGTGATAGAGGAGGTCCAAGCTTTTGAAAGAGCGGACTCCGGCCGGATGAAGAGTGCCCTGACCCGTGAAAGAGCGTCCGTGAGCCGACGGAGGTGGGCCCGGGCCGGACATGCAGGGCCACTGGGTCGGCTTTGGCTTGCGCTGATGGATAGGAGCTCAGAGCTGACAGCGAGCCTCAGGCCGATGAAGAGACCCCCGAGCTACGGAGACGATCCGGGCCGAAGTGGAGGGGTTTCGGTAATACGTAAAAGGTGTCTAAGCCTATGGAGGGGCCAGGACTGCTAAAAAGCAGTTCCAAGTGGTGAATGGGCACCCGGCCCCTTGGCGGGTCCGATGGGAGC
Source organism: Ashinkailepas kermadecensis (assembly GCA_034440615.1). Classification (NCBI taxonomy): domain Eukaryota; kingdom Metazoa; phylum Arthropoda; class Thecostraca; family Neolepadidae; genus Ashinkailepas; species Ashinkailepas kermadecensis. Next base: position 58,860 of record JAOTOM010002409.1, read on the forward strand.
CTCCAGGCGACCGCCCTGAGGGGCAGAGATATAACCGAGGAAAAATTAAAACGCACCTTACAGCTTGTGTGGAAAGGTCTCTAGAGCTCTAAAGACGTCCAGTCTAAGAGCTGGCAATGGCTGTGAAGACAAGAAAGGACCCGTTCGAGAGCTGGAATACCCATGCCAGCTGGAAAGAGAAGTCTCAGCCGGAATGGCCTCTGACAGCTGAGAAATACACAGGGCGCCTAAGGGCCAGAGATGGCTGGGATGCTCTTGGGGTTTCAAAAGGTTCTTGAAGAAACAGGACTCCTGATAGTTGAAGAGGACTAGTGAGGGACCATCTCAGAACTGAAATTCCCCCGAGATGAGAGCTAGACAGGGGTATTGAGGACTGTGATGTCCCCGAGAAACATGCGAGGGCCCTGAAGGATGAAGAAGATATCTGGGAGTCAGAGAGGACGGGCCTGGGATTTTCCTGGGGTTGAGAGCGTCTCCTAATGGACGAGCAAGGTTCCATGAGAGAGTTAAAAAAAATCCTGTTGGCCGACGATTGCTGTGAGGTGAGGAATGTTGAGCGTGAGCACAGAGCTACAATATTATTGAAACCACAAGAGCTGTCGATAACTGGGGAGGGCTCCTAGCAGCTTGAGAGGGCTCTCCAAGGCTAACAAAGCCCCCTGAGAGCTAGGGAGAGTCCCTCAGGCTAACGATGGTTGTGAGGAATACTGATGGCCCGCGTCAAAGCTAGGGTCCTTGAAGCTGGAAAAATTGTCAAGGACTGGGAAGGGCCCGTAACAACTGGATAGGGACCGTGACGATTGAAAATGGTCACTGAGCGCTAGAGATGATTGAACTGGGATGCCCAGTTCCGTATGGCCTCTATGAGACGAACAGGGCCCCTGAGAACTAAAGAGAGTCCTAGCAAGGCTTGCAATGGTTGTGGGAATGCTGAGAGCTAGTTTAAGAACTAGACTGTCCTTGATCGCCCAAAAGGCTTTCGAGGCCTGTCTCGGAGCTGCATGATTCACCTGTAAGCTGGGCAGGTTTGTCGAGGATTAGGAATGGCTAATGCAAGGTGGAGAGGGCCCCTGACGGAAGAATAGGTCACCTGAGAGCCAGAGAGGATTGGACTGGGATGTTCCTGAACTTTGGGGTGGGTACCTGTGGGATCGGGCCTCTGAGAGCTGACTGGGCCCTTGATAACTGGTGATAGGTGCGAGGAATACTTAGGGCCAGCCTCAGATATAAAATATCCTTGAGTGATAAATGCTGCTGAGGACAAGGAAAGTCAGTCACCGCCACCTCAGCGGCGGCGGCCGCCCCTGTGGTCACGGCCGCCCAACGGCCACCGCTGTCTCAATGGCCTGACCACAGCTGCTCTGGCAGCTACGGTCGCTCCAGCGATGGCAAAAAAGCAGCCCAGCGATAGTTTTGATGACGGCCGCTACAGAGGTATCAGTCGCTTCGCCTTGGACCGGGATTACGCCGGTGAATCAAATAGAAAGGAAAAAATACGGGATGCTGTGTTGCGCATAGCTGATCAGGCATGTTGCTAGTCATTCCATTGTCTCCAAATACTGCACTTATTTTCCCCACCAGAATTCACGCCTCATTTTGAGATAGTATGGAGGTGCAACAATGTGAGTTGATAGTTTAATGTGGGAGAAGGTGCAACAATGTGGGAGATAGTGTAATCCTGATGAATAACCTCAGTATTAAACTATGTCCGAACGTAGCTGATAACAGAAGGAAGCAATTGTGTCCACGGAGATAACAATCGCATTTTACTCAAGCTAACAATATTCAAGCGTTTCTTAGAGATGTGTTAATGCCACCTTATTTCCCGTATTAGACTTTGTTTTGTTGGCTGTTGTCGGCAGCTGAGCGGTTTGTCATTCTCGTTATTATCGGACAGTTGGACCTTGATTGAATGTCTTGCATGATCCACGCCAGCCCGGAGTGCCAGATTAGTGATGTTTAACCTATGCCTTTTCAACGTGTTCCACAATCAGTTCCGCTACAACACTTGCAATTTTGAAGCTACCAGAAACACCATTGATATTCTCACGTGTGGCAATATACGCGGATTCCACCGTCTTCCGACACCTCTTCCCATGTCCACCACTAAGAACAGATGCTCCTGCGTTCAATTGTTTCAGGTATAGGAAGTGCTCCCCATAAGCTGGCAAAAAAAACCTAGCAAAACCTTTGTCAGAAATGCTAGGGCAGATAAGTGAGAGCCACCTAAGGAATTCAGGCGACTTTTTAGGTAGATTCCGAGACATAGACTTCACTAGAAAAAAGCTGGCAAGCTTTGACGTGAAATCCTTGTTCACGAATGTCGCCATCGGGGAGCCATGGAAGCGGTTTCTAGGGCCTCAGACAAACCAAATAAACTGGAGCTTCAAGTTCCCAAAAGTCATTTCATACAGCTCGTGCGTACATGTGTGAAATTTTGAGCACTACAGTTTCAGGGCGAAGAATGTCGTCAAATCAACGGCCTCGCCATGTGCTCACCATTGAGGCCTGTTCTGGCATGTTTGTTTATGAAAACCCTCATGGCGGATAATTTAAAATCTATGATTGGCCCCAACTCCCTTTGGCTGAGATACGTAGATGATGTATTGGTGATTGTTGATCAAGCTACTGATCTCGATGCGGTCAACACAAATATTAACGCTGTACATCCATCGATTAAATTCACGTTAGAAAAAGAAAAGGAAAAAGATAATGAGGCCGAGATTCCTTTCTCGGACGCACTGATCAAACGCTGTGACAGCAGATGCACGTTTTCAGTGTACAGAAAGCCCACTAACAAAAACGATATTTTGCACTACTTCTCGGGTCACAGCCATGAAAGAAAAACAGGGGTCCTACTGGGTTTTTTCTTAAGGGCTCATATAATCTGCAGTACTGAGTGCCTCGCAGAATAATTGTCTTTCATCAAGGAGTCTTTCAAGTTGCTGAAATATCCAGAGGGTCTGATAGTGAAGTTGCGCCAAAAAGCGAAAGAGGTGATGTGCATGAAAAAGGCCAAGCAACGAGTTTTGACAAAAAGGTGCATATCAGTACCAGAATCACAGGGAGCAGTCACCATCTCCCGATTCACAAAAGACAAAATAAACATCAGTCTCTCAGCATGGGTCAAAATCAAAAACATAGTCAAGAGAGGGGTCCGCAACATGAACGAAAAAACATAGTCTACAAAATGCCTTGTGCAGGAGGATGTGGAAAAAGTTACTATGGGGAAACGAGGCGGGGGATAGTGGCTAAAATTGGGGAACATCGTTCAGACCTCAGATACCATAGACTTTCTAATGCTATGGTGGTGCATGCCGATGAAGAAGGCCATCTCCTAAATTGGAAAGGAGCATCTGTTCTTAGTGGTGGACATGGGAAGAGGTGTCGGAAGACGGTGGAATCCGCGTATATTGCCAAACGTGAGAATATCAATGGTGTTTCTGGCAGTTTCAACCTTGCAAGTGTTGTAGCGGAACTGATTGTGGAACATGTTGAAAAAGGATAGGTTAAACATCACTGTCGTACTTATTTGGTCGTTTCCAATTTACTGTTTTTCACCATCTGGTTCATTCGGTTTCAACGCATGCGAAGTGCTGTATGATTTATGTCTCGTGAACTGTGTTTGAAGTGGGAAAGAGTAAGAAAAGAAAAAAAAAGACAAGTGCTAAATACCCCATGCCTGTAAATCGTCCATAGCTTGAGAAAGGCGTAAGCCGAAACGTTGTTAGTAAAGCTATGCTCCCATTGCTGTGTTTCTCAATTTGGCATTCCATCCTAACTAGTACAAATATATATATATATATATATATATATATATATATATATATATATATATATATATATATATATATATATATATATATATTTGTACTAGTTAGGATGGAATGCCAAATTGAGAAACATAGCAATAGGAGCATAGCTTTACTAACAACGTTTCGGCTTACGCCTTTCTCAAGCTATGGACGATTTACAGGCATGGGGTATTTAGCACTTGTCTTTTTTTTATATATATATATATATATATATATATATATATATATATATATATATATATATATATATATATATATATATATATATATATATATATATATATATATATATATATATGTTTACACATATATATATATATATATATATATATGTAGGCTCTTTGAAAGAAAGTGCTCGAAATCAGAGGAGATTCGGAAATGTAGGAGGGGGGCTTAGTAGATGGGGGGGGGGGGGGGTTCGCCTTGAAATGTTCGCCCATCAAATCCTGGCTACGCCACTGATCTTCACTTGGTGCCCATTGGTGCCCATTTTAAACAGTGCTACTCCAATGCACAATATTGCGAATTTGATGTGGTCTGATACGATATGGGAAGCATTCGACCACAACAATAATTCGGCGTCCAAGTTTCATCGACATGTATGCGCCTACCGATCGCACGGTTGTTGGCGTAAAAAACCGCCTACGATGTACGCGCTACGATGCTATATGCTTGCGGTGTTAATGAGCATATATCAAAGCTGTTGAGCCCTTACCACGACATCCGGATATATCACCGATCTTGCACCATCTGCAGCATGTTGGTCGATGTCACGGACCCATTGAATGCCGACATACGCGGCGGCGTGGACATCACATAAAATGTGCGTCCCGGGAAAGTCATGCTGATGAAACAGGCACGTGGACATCACATAAAATGTGCGTCCCGGGAAAGTCATGCTGATGAAACAGGCACGTGGACATCACATAAAATGTGCGTCCCGGGAAAGTCATGCTGATGAAACAGGCACGTGGACATCACATAAAATGTGCGTCCCGGGAAAGTCATGCTGATGAAACAGGCACGTGGACATCACATAAAATGTGCGTCCCGGGAAAGTCATGCTGATGAAACAGGCACGTGGACATCACATAAAATGTGCGTCCCGGGAAAGTCATGCTGATGAAACAGGCACGTGGACATCACATAAAATGTGCGTCCCGGGAAAGTCATGCTGATGAAACAGGCACGCCAAAACTGGTTAGATTAGAGGAGCATGTTACAGACATAAATCATGGACTCACGGATAAGTCGCCTACGACAAATCACTTTTACCAATGCAATATAATTGTAATTCCACTGCGAGGTACACACACTACGGAAACAACTTGAAAAAGCATTGCCCGAGAGGGTGTGGATATGAAATTGCAATGCTCATCTTTAAGCAAATGTCTTAGCAAATTTGATCTCAGTTCCATCTTGGACTTTGGAATTAAGGGAAACACTATAAAACATAAATTCCTGTATATAATAAGCACATCTCATTTTAGGCGTTTCTTCAGTATACAATTCAGAAAAGTAGCCGGAGGTTGTGACATCTTATAGTAAGTACCGAAATACCGTCATATACATGGACGAAGGCACTCGAAGGTTGGGTGACGAATGATGTTCGTTGTTGTAGTCTTATGACGGTTAAAGTCCTTGACTGATTTTTTTCTGTTACAGGGGACTCATGTTGAAGAAAGGTATCACTGATGAACTGCAAAATTGTATGAGACAGAATCATCCGTCATCATACCGTCGAGGAACCAAATACCAACATTCAATAGACCCACATTGGCATCCGCACTGCCAGCAGAAAAGAGAACCGCGGTCAAGTGAGCGAAGTCAGAGAAGTCAACCGTGACCGGTACGGGACCTCGTCACCACTAGCAGCATGGAACACTTTCGAAAACCTTGAAGATTGGAAGAACAGTGAATATCTCACAAAGCATTGCCTGGATTGCCAGCTCTTTGCCCAGTTTTATCCGCACCGACTTGCCTGACAGAATGGAGGTGGCCGGTATGGAAGTTGCTCCTCTGGTGTATGGGTTTCTCAAGATGATCCTCGCCATAACAAGCGTCCTGGTGGCTCTCAGTTTCAAATTTCGTGATGATCCAGTGATGGCCCGAATGCCCAAACGCACGTATCCCATTCTTGGAAACATACCTGACTTACCGACCTCGCTCTCAGACATAATTCCGACGATGCGCTTGTGGTGTGAATTTTTCCCGGGAATTGCATACGGCTACGTCCTGTGGTTCCACTACGTGTTGGTATCGTCAGCAGAGTTCGTCGAGCCGGTTATGACGAGCAAGAAATTCCTAAGCAAGGGACTGGATTACAACTCGCTGCGACCTTGGTTTGGCGAAGGTCTGCTCACCAGCTCTGGTAACCACTGGCATAAGCACCGCAAGCTCCTCACGCCTACTTTCCACTTCACCATCCTAGACCAGTTCCTTCCCATTTTCCAGCAGCACAGCTCGGCGCTGGTGCACCGACTGGAGGAGGGAGGCAACGGCTTCATTGACGTGTGGCCTTTGGTCGCTGACGCAACGTTGGATGTGATCTGTCAAACGGCAATGGGCGTTGAGCTAAACGCACAGAACGGCGCGGACGTCAACTACCGCGCTGCTGTAGGAGAGATGGGCAGCATCGTGCAGAAGCGAGCCATCCGGCCTTGGCTCAGGAATGACTTTCTTTTCTGGCTCTCCGGGCTGCAGGCGAAGCAAGAGCGCACATTGGCGGTGCTGCATGGCTTTTCACGCTCGGTAATCGAGCAGCGGCGACATGAGCTGCGCGCTCAAGAGGAGGGAGTCGTCAGCCGAACAGGAGAGAGCCCCAAGAGACGGCTCGCATTTCTAGACTTGCTTATTGCCAGCGGTGAGGACGGGAAGGTTCTGACAAACGATGACATACGCGAGGAGGTCGACACCTTCATGTTCGAGGGTCACGATACGACCACGTCGTGCATCAATTGGGCCCTGTACAACATCGCAGCCTCGTCAAAAGTGCAGCGACGCATAGCTAAGGAGTTGGAAGAAGTTCTCGGCAGCGACGACCACCAACCGACGCGCGAGGAGATGGGAAGCTTGAAATATCTTGAGTGCGCCATCAAGGAGTCGATGCGACTGTTCCCACCAGTGACTATCTTCTCCCGTCGCACGTACGAAACCGCTTACATTGGCGAGTATGAGATCCCGCCAGGAACGGACATCCTCATCTTCCCCTACATGATCCACCGTGACCCGAATCACTGGCCGGACCCTGACCAGTATGACCCGGATAGATTCCTTCCAGAAGCGATGAAGGGCCGTCATCCGTACAGCTACGTGCCGTTCTCAGCCGGTCTACGGAACTGCATCGGACAAAGGTTCGCGCTGCTGGAGGTCAAGACGGTGTTAGCGGCCATCTTGCGTAAATACTGGGTGGAAACCCAAGACAAGTATGAGGACCTGGTATTCCAGATGAGTCTCACGCTACAGAAAAGTGGGCCGCTGCTACTGCGCTTCGTCCCAAAAACACGTTCTTCGGAGGCCATGCGTTTGGGGTAATAGATCTGGAAGCCAGAAGCAAACCACAAGAACACACACTGGAGTGATGCGGAACTGCAACTCGACAACTGTTGATTCCAGTGGCAGCTTATTTAGTCTGACATAATTTCAAGTACTTACTACCAGTAACCTGGAGATCCAATACCTTAAATCTCCAATCCAACTGGGTCGGGAATGAGTCCTGAAGAACGCCCTTACTGTGATTTCACTCAGTATAGAGGTTAGTCTACCAGGATGTGGAAGCCCTTTTTCTGGACTTCGAACTACCGAAACCTGAGGAGAGCTCCACCAGAGACTGAATGCCTATCCTATCAGGACCTTGAAACCGCTCCATCGGAACAAAGTTCAATCCCCCGGAATTTGAAACCTTCCGCACAGGATATGTGAAGCACGTCTTATCATGTCATGGAAAGGTGCTACAGTGAGATTTTGGCTGGCATGGAAGGTGGGACACGTCCTCACTCTACTTTAGCCCATCTATTTTCCCTCTGGTCACATAGAACGTAACACTGCATAGACACGGGCGACCAGCCACGCCTAGGTGCAGGTCTTTTTCGCAACCCTGCACCTACACATGCATCCAAATGCCCCTTATATTTGGTGGCCCCTCCTAAAATCCGACGTGGGGTGTCGATATTTTTAAGCTGAACGATTTTTCCTAAAAACACAAACTCTAAATGCCGTTCCACTGTGATCATATCATTTACATAAGCGAAGTCCCAGATATTTAATCAACTTGGATCCAGCGACTCATTTAACCAAAAAGCAGTGCTTCTTTCACAGAATCCGATGACTTCATCTGCCGGAATTTCAGGCCACGACCATGACTGGTCTAAAAAGGCGCAATGCACAAAGGGTATCTATGGACTATTAGTTGATATCCGAAGGCCTGCTGCACCAGAATGTGGAAACTTCGTGTGCTGTCCTATGTGTTGCAAGTGAAAATGTGACCTAGAATGACCTTCCTCTATGCATTTTTTGGCAATCATTCTGCGAAACTGCATCCTTGATTGCTATGCATGAAGTATATAGGCTTCGGGACCTGCAGAATATTGTGAACCAGGTAATCACGCAACCTTGCCATGTAGATCCGTGTATGTGAGACGTCGTTATTGTAGATAACAGCAACTATTTTCAAAAGCCACGATGTAATGCCCCTTGGCGTGCCAGTAGTGAGCTGATAGCCGGTTCAGTAGTTATAGTGAGCTAATAGCCTGTTCAGAAGTGAGCTGATAGCTGGTTCAAAAGAGAGCTGATGGCCTGTTCAGAAGTGAGCTGGTAGCCTGTTCAGAAGTGAGCTGATAGCCTGTTCAGAAGTGAGCTGGTAACCGGCTCAGAAGTGAGCGGACTCTGTGAGGTGCAGTGTGGCGTGGTGTTCACAGCGTTCGCTGAGCCGTTTCGATTTACACGTGTAGTTGCCATATCATCAAAGCAGATACCATGGATCCCGCCGCGCTGTCGTACTCTTTGAGCAGTACAGTTTTGAAGTTCCCTAGCCTTTTAGGAGTGAACATGTGCTGAGTGTGTTGGATGACCTTGCGGAAACATTGCAATACCAACAGTTTGTTCGTCTTGTGTGTGAGACGTGCTTACATGGGTTTGGGACGTTTCAATGTCCACATTCAGCTTCCCATCATCCATGACTTTTCCTGAATTACTGAAGCCGTGCGTTGGGAGTATCCATCCGGCATGGGTAAGGTAGACCGGGTCTAGTTGACATGAGATAGTTCATACAACAGCGTTTGCTCCAAGGTATGAAGTCGGTTGCCATGGCTACCACACATGTTGTTTCTGGCACCCTCTTCTCGTGGTAAAAACAAGCGCAAGTTCTTGCGACGCACGGCTGCGGAATGGTGACGATGAGGCACATTTTTGGAGCGAAAGTAAAATTTAAATGTCTGTACTTCGTTCTTAATTTACTCTATGTGTAGTTTCTCTATGGTCCTAAAGATTTGTGTCCGTGACCGTAATCAGTGTCGGTAACCGCAATCAGGCAGTTTCGGTGGAGTGGAATCTTCGAAATCCATGCCTTGTATTTACCAAGATATGATTTGAGTTTCACGGTTTAGCTCACGGAGCAGCCCGTGCTCACCACGTCACAGAGCGGCCTTCTGATTGGCGAAAAGACACTTTGTCTGCTCTGTTCTTGGAGATGGATTAGCATTACGCAACTTAGCACGGTGTAAGGGGACATGCATGTCAAGTGTACCCAACAAAAGCTAGTGAAAATAGTCACTCCGTTGGCACACATCGTCAGTACAAAAGACTGGAGGCCAATCTAGATTGTCTGAATCGGCTACTAATACATCCATATCAATATTTTTCCAGTTCCAGATAAAAATTTCAGCGGGAGATGGGCATCCCAGGACTACATCTTAGCAGCATCGACAACACAACTCCGTCTCACCTCAACGGCTGACCGAACCCGACTGCCGAGCCGCTCGCGCGTCAGGGTAGCCGTCGCTCATGGGACCGAGGCGTTGGCTCACCGGGCCAACACCCTGGCTGTCATTGGTCGGCATCACCTATTGCACCACACCTCGAAGGGCATTTCACGCTTAGCGTTGCATTGGGCGACTGCCGCAGCTCGAAGCGCCAAATGTCGATGTTGGCGACGGCAGGTGCCGGCTGAATGTCTGGGATCCGCTCGGAGTCCGAATCACAGGATACATGGGAGCCAAACGCATTCCTAGATAGGGGTTCGAAGTTGACTGCATCACAAATGAGATGTTAGATAGATAAGATCCCATCTAGTATTCACATCCGGAATCGTGGGTTCACAAGGCGGGTTTGCGCATGCACACATCTTGCTTGCAAGTGTATGTGAACCCAGAAACTGAGGACAAAGATGCAGTTACACTTCTGACTCCTCCTCCCTTAACTTCCATCCCACCCGCCCCCTTGACGAAGCCCATGAATCAGTCCTTCTTTCGTACCTGAAAACAACTCTGCGGAGCTTAGGGTGGCTCCTGCTATTCAATGCAGATGTTCCATATAAACGAAGGAGCGATTTGAAGCTTGTCAACCATGCAGCTCGATTCCAGCGTCGACTTGCCAGGTGTCATGCAATCTGGCTCTGCTGATGCTAAAATTGTTCACAGCTGGTAAGTTAACCACAAAGATGAAATAACTATTACTGTAAATGGTGGGCGACGGTTACAGTTGCTATGCGGGAGCCCTGACATATGCTGTTTGCTTAATCATGCAGTAAAATCAAATACTTGGCATAACAACAGCTGGCAAGTTAACTTCGTCGGTCAGCTTATCTTACATGATATTATCCGGTTGCAAAATCAGCTAACGTGCACTTGCGGTTTCTCTTGGAGGAAGCCTTTATATTGTGTTCATGAACCCAGCACATCCACTTGTCCTGCGCCGATCCACACCCTATTCTGGCTATCGTTGTCATACACTGTTCTATCCATCTCCTTCCTCACATAGTCTCAAAGCGGCCGGAGGTAGCCGAAGAGACTCTAATCTAAGCACCAAATCGTGTTCATGAACGCATCATATTTGTCTTCCCTCCACGAAGTTTTGTCACCACCACGGATGCGTTTTCACTCAGTTCTGATAATTGTTGCTATGTTCCACTACACATTGGCGGGTCCTAGGGGCAACGAATGATATGCCCCCTGCAGATGCGGAGCACTTCGGGCTGGAAAAGACCCCTTCAGGACACTCGAATGCACCCATTTTTTCCTCTTTTTTTCAGTCGAAGGCGCAACTCTGAGTACAGAAGCCGCCCTGAAGATCGATAGAACTCATCCTCTCCCGCCTTGAAATCCTTCCTAAAAAATAATGGCACACCTCCGGCGAAATCGGGCTCCTGCGGAGAAATTGCGTTCCTCTAGACAAGTACCCCTCCATCAAAATGAATGCGTCCCTAAGCCCCAATAACCAACCAACCAACCTGGATTCGTCCGCACCACTACAAACTCTGATTGTTCAGCTGCGCTCTGCGGTTTCGGAGGGATTAGGAACAAGATGAAGATGATCGGAGATGAAGATAATTGGACAACGTCGGATCACCCATGGAGCAATCTTGCGGGTTCCGTGCCGAATTGCCGACTAACGCATCGATGCCTTCGGTATGTAATCCCACAACACCTGTGCAGCTCGTGGCAACTAGTGGGATCAACAGAATGGTGCCACTTGGCACAAGCGACACCGGACTATGCGACATGACGGCAGGCGGCATCTGCTGCTAGCCAACTGCATCGCATGGCATCTTGACACCGCGGTGGCACCGCGAGCAAAGTCTGCATATCTTATCGCCTGAGAGCATGACGTAACAGCCAACTGCATCAGCTGAAACGCACCATTTTTCGGTTCTCTCGCGCCATAAACGGTCGTGATTAGTTTGACCAATTGGGATACACATCTAATAAAGAAGTGCCAAGAGCATTCTATCCAGTACGACATCTCTCTAAAACATTCAAACTCGAAGTAAAATACCGAATTTCTATACAAAAGTCCTAAACAACTCCATAAAAAGGCCGAAGTAGAGGTAGCATTTTGATCAAATGATCTTCATCATATGGGTCCCTAGTTATTTCTGCTCACCCGGATTGGCGGAAGCTCCCACACAATCGGGTCATAGCTCAGAATTCCCATTCAATGGAATCCTAACGCGAGATTCTCACCCGGTGGGGTTCTATCTCGGGAGTCTTCATCCAGTGGAATCCTAACGCGGTGTACTCGCCTAGTGGAGTCCTTACTCGATACGTTCTACATGCATGGTGTATGCATGCATTCTCTATAGTGGAATCCTAATGTCATGTATGTAGGAGTGGTCTTAAAAGTGGGCGGGCCACAGCCAATTTTAGGCGAATTCTTTCCAGTAAATGCCATAGGGTTAATGGGGAAGATCCGAGAAAGGTGGAGGAGGTATGGTCCCGCGACTCCCATGTTCCCACGCTCATACCTAAAGCAGATCCGCACCAAGTGGGCGCGGTTCTCTAGGATTTTCATCTAGTGGTTCTTCGTACTGCGGTGCCGTACTAAGTGTGATCCACACTTAGTGGGGTCCTGGTGCGAGTCAGTACCCAGTGGCGTCCTCACCTAGCTAGGCCTTTCTCACACGATGCTCGCTGGTCTCCTTGTGTAACTTGCGAATGAATAATGTATTCGAGGCTGGGGAAGGTAAACGTGACACGCTGTTCACCTCACGCAAGAAGAACATTCCTCTAAAGCAGCTGAGCAATTATTATGGAGTAACAGTCGGACAATAACACGTTCGTAGCAGCGCCATACCGATGGTCCGCAGCTGCGGACAACAAAGGAACTTACGCATTCGCTTTTTCATAAGCTGTTGTCACACAAAGTCCAAGCGTACCGTATGACATGATGTGTGCCAAATGGCGGCGACGCATGGTAAACATATTTCGAAGCAGCACCTATAAAGCCTATACAATAAAGTTTATGAAGTATGCCAACCTAATCGGTGATGTCTAGTTGTGGTATATTCCCCATCAGCGTGCACATTAGTTATACAGATGACTCCAGAACGCACAAAAAGATAAATGTTAAAATAGCTGGCCCAATTTGACCTATAAGAAATGGACGTAGGATCCCGAAACTAGCACACAAGAGTGTTTCCTTTATCCCACGGCCATCTTGCAAGATTGGCGTTCCTTGCTTTCATAGCTAATGCCATGTATTAGTGCCTGTTCGCTTTCTATTTCATATCTGTCCTTGAACATTTGACCAACATCTCTTCGACTGATTCTGCATTAGCTTGCGTATTGGCTGCATGTAGCACTTCTCGGAAGTTCTTTGTGGCTTTGGAGGTTCATCGTATTGGCGCTTCGGCTTGCCAGCTAATTTTCTCTGTGTTTTCAGCTCTTTCAAACAGCTACTAGTCCATTCAAAAAAAACGGAACGGAAGATTCCAACCATCGCAAAATCAGTCGCAGTGCATTGTATTGGAAATTCTTTATAAGTTTTACCGCAGCGTGCCACGTGTTCGCGAACTTCATTTCATTTCGGGCGACCCGTGACGATTGCATTGCCGTTGAGAAGAAAAATCGTACCGTTGCTTGCGTCTTCAGTTGGAGGGTATAGCGAGGCAAGCTTTGTTTCATTTGTCATTGTGAACAAAAATGCAGACGTCCCAAATCTGCAAATTTTCATTGGACGTCAGTTAATTTCCACAACTTATGGATAGTCACAATTCTTAATCTGCAGTCTACGGGCATTGATGCCTTTTGCCCCTTCATATTATGTTTTCTTAAATTTCATTCTTCCGCTCCCTCACTCTCGCAACCATTCAGTTGACATGCTACTGGTGTGTAGAAGACAACATTTTTTAGAGCGCAATTGTGATGAACAAAACGCCATGTTTCAAAACGCTTCGGGACACATAACCAACAGTCTAACGCCGGATTTGACAGACGCTCGTGTAACCAGCGACGAATTCTTAGAACAAATTCAGGCTGCTTGGAGCCAGCTGACTCTTATGCATTGCAAGCGTTTGACGAGCTCCGTTCCCAGGCGAATGCAAGAGGTGGTCGGCAACGGTGGCGGATGTTCACGACACTAGGCCACAGGGGTAGCCATTTATTGTTCCAATGTTGGAAGCATTGCTCTGTGTGGCGTGTTTGTGACTTCGTCTTTGTGAATACGGAATGCGGAGAGCATGCAGCAAAACACAACTCGAGTGACGTTTGATGTATAGAGCGAAAATGCAGCTGATTCATCAATTAATTCAACTGCTGGTTTATCTTCATCACCTGTTACGGGTGGGATATAAATGGACAAGCTCTGCACCTATTTGTATGACTAATAAACAATTATAACATTTATAGCAAGCCTGAGGGAATTGTCATATCTACGTGCAAAAGCATAACCAATTTTCATTTTCTAACAAGTTGTTGCAGTTACCGTTCGACTAATCAACCTCATTCCAGTTCGTGCTAATAAATGCAACAATAATTAGTCAGGACGCATTCTCCCAAAATATTCACGATGAAATATCAATAAAATAAACATTCATTATGTGGTTGAATTACACATCCCCTTCCAAAAAAGATGATGCACAATCGTGCAAATCGGCACAATCGTAAGCACAATCGTCACACGCCATTGGCATGTACGGCAAATCTTTGTTTGATATGATCTCCAAACATGTCGTGAAGCAGGTCCGCACAGGTGTAATGTGCCATCATGCATTATCCACCCTCGATATATGACACACAAAGCTGTATAATAAGCTGTCCACCAAGCCATGAATGGAGATTTCTTGCCAGCTCATGGGCCCAACTTTAGAACTGGGTCTCCTGGATCGCCCGCCGAATTAAGAACTCCCTAATTTAGGCTACTTCATTTCTAGACTCTCACAATTTTTCAGTTTTGGTGAGTTGCATTCCTGCGTTATCCCCCAGAAACAGGGATCAGGGGTCCAACGCCCAGCAGTGGTGTCCAGCCCTCCCACCCACCCGTGCACCGAACTATCCAGGAAAAGCTGTATACTCCGTTTGCATATGATGAATGAACGGAATAGTAGGGGAGGGACGGAGTAAGGATGTGGGAAGACTGTTCTGCAAACGTCTCTGGGTACAGAAACACATGTGAGATCCAATTTGACTATTTCCACGTTTCCGTTTTGGAGTTGCCACTTTTTGGCACGGTGGCACTGTACGGCAGCGGATAATCTTACACGCGTGCTTTTTACTGTGCAATATCAGAATTTGCCTTGCCATTGCCGTGCCACTGCCGGCATGCCCTTAATAACAAAAGTACAGCATTGATATCAAAGATATACAGCATATATATATATATATATATATATATATATATATATATATATATATATATATATATATATATATATATATATATATATATATATATATATATATATATATATATATATATATATATATATATATATATATATATATATATATATATATATATATATATATCTATATATATATATATATACATATATATATATATATATATAGTTATATATATGTATATATATATATATATATATACAAATTTATAAATATATCCAAAGGGGTCCTTGCAAAATAAAGTAACCGAAATCCGAGGAGTTTGGGAAAAGTGGGGCGAGAGGGGGGGGGGGAGGGGCTCGGAAGCTAAGGGGAATTTCAGATGTTCGCCCCCTGGACCAAATCCTGGCTACACCACTGACTGGCTGCACCAGCATATCCAGGATATGATCAGGATTGTCAGTAGACCCCCTCTCATCGCCTGGGTGCGCAAGCATAGTCAAAATATGATCAGGGCCGTCAGTTGACCCCCTCTCATCGATTGGGTGCACCAGTGCAGCCAGGATATGGCCAGGGCGATCAGTTGACCCACTCTCATCATCTAGGTGCACTAGCATATCCAGGATATGATCAGGACGGTCGGCTGACCCCCTCCCATCGCTTGGATTCACTAGTGAAGCTAGGATACGATCATGTTGGTGAATTGACCCCTCTCCAACTGTTACTGCTACTTTTCCTTTGCATCATCGATTATAATTATCGACTCCACCTCATACGAAAATACCGGCTAGTCTACGGTCCGAATATGCATGAAAAAACGCAATGCTTGAATATTCATGTATGTCAAATATAGTCCTATTAATAGCAAACAAATGAGAATATACAAAGACAATATCCCCAATTTAACCGGCTGAACGTCACTATGTATATGGCATTGTCATTGGCGGCAACTATGATGAAAACGACACGGCTTACTACTCTGCGGCCAGATGCCATGGTTGAATGAAGGTGTGCATAACATGATAGGCGTATCCATCACGTGTCAACCACCTTCCTCTGCAGACGACACTACAGTGCACGACAATATGACAGTGAAATTGCGTCTCCCAGTTAGACTGGTAATTAAGCATGTGTGAAATGGAAACTCTGCGATATTGTCAGCGACAAGGACGCGCAGGTTGTTCATGCAGAACGACCATAATGAAACGATACAGCGCAACAAACCCTGACAGTATGGCTGCGCCCAAGGCCACGACGTATTGCAGAAATATTGGTTCTGCGGCAATCGATACCAGTTCAAGCATCAAGGCTGACGCAATAAAGCAGGAGCCGGAACTCCTCCCGATATGACTGATTATCATAACAACCATGGACAAGCAGTTCTCACTAGGGCCGCAGCTGTTCCCAGGATGATGAACCATTGTGAAGCTTAGGTGTTCTATGCGATTATGACTTCACAATTATCCAGGAGTGCATGTTGTGCTCGCGTATGCTGCCTGGTATTAGATAGCGATGATGATTTATGAAGAGTGCGTTTTCTTGTTCGTGAACCTCCCAAAATTTCTAGTGTGGTTAAATTGTCAGCAGTGTGATGCTTATCGCCGCATTCGTGATTGATGTTCAAGTAGCGATTAGGGGCGTCCATAACTTGATGAATCTGATAAAAATGACAGGTTTTGTTCAGCTGGCACCAAGCAGCACGGGAAACAACCCATGCTAGATTATGTTCATAATCGCGTCCATTATAGGCAAGTCCACAGTCAGATCCATTTGCTGCTTTCATTGGTTGCCAGCTACAACCTTGCACGATGTTGCATCACAATCGATCTACTGTGCGATTAATACTAAAAGTGGTTTTCTTTTCGATGCATTGCTTTATTTGTCCGTGCATGTTAGGCCTTATCGCTCGTGTGGAAATAGCACTTTCGCCCAGCGCAACAATAGCGAATACTGAGCAAGGTTGGGGAAATATACCCATCCACACGGCCTGGACCCCCCTCCCAGGGCGTCGCTGTGCCCGTGCCAGCATATCGGCCCATCACGCGCTACATACGGGTTCACGTCCCCCTCCCCAGATCCGAACGTGCCAGATAGTTTTTTTTGCAGTCGCACCGCACGTAATATACCGACGCTCCCGGTCAGCGGTCACCGTCCGTAACATACTGGCGCCCATGATGAGTGGCCACTACACACACCTCGCTGGCGCTACGGGTCAGCGGTCACCGTCCGTAACATACTGGCGCCCATAATGAGTGGCCACTACACACACCGCGCCGGCGCTACGGGTCAGCGGTCACCGTCCGTAACATACTGGCGCCCATAATGAGTGGCCACTACACACACCGCGCCGGCGCTACGGGTCAGCGGTCACCGTCCGTAACATACTGGCGCCCATGATGAGGGATCACTGCACATACCGCGCCGGCGCTACGGGTCAGCGGTCACCGTCCGTAATACAATGACGCCCATGATGGGTGGTCACTACACATACCGCGCCGGCGCTACCTGTCAGCGGTCACCGTCCGTAACATAATGACGCCCATGATGGGTGGTCACTACACATACCGCGCCGGCGCTACCGGTCAGCGGTCACCGTCCGTAACATACTGGCGCCCATGATGAGGGATCACTGCACATACCGCGCCGGCGCTACCTGTCAGCGGTCACCGTCCGTAACATAATGACGCCCATGATGGGTGGTCACTACACACACCTCGCCGACGCTACCGGTCAGCGGGCTGCCTCTCTTTGACATCAGTTGAGCAACGGCGGATCTGTGCGCGGTGTGGGCAAGTTGGTTGTTCCAGCCCTTCTCAGCCTACGGCAATAACTGCTGTGTTGGGCAAACTAGCTGTTGGCTCATCCTTTCCTCCGTTTGCGGAAGATGTGCGTGAACGGCAGAGGTGTGGAGCAGCTGTGTTCGTATGCGCTCCGATCATCGCTGCACGCGTCGCTGCTCTGAGACGGAGTAATGCGATGGACTCGATGATCAGCTGGTGACTGCGGATGAGCAGTCTACGAGGTGTGGCCCAGCATGGTAGCTCCTAGGTGGTCAGAGTAGCACCGAACCTCCGGATCTATTTACTTATTACTCGGCATCTGTTGACATCTGCATTTGAGATATAGTTCACACGAAGACGTCAAAAGTCATACAAACAATGTTTCGTTTTTTTAAAGGATACAGCATGGTGTAAAATCTTTCGCTATTGGGGGGGGTAAAAATGATGTTTTAGCTAAGTGATATGTAAGTTCAGGTACATATCTGCTTTCCCCTTTACTATATATAAAGGACAATATGTTTCCAGGAATGCCTGATCACTTGAAATCACATCAAGCATCGACGCCGACGCTAGTAGAAACTGGGGGTACAAAACAGGTTTCACGTCCGTTGGTTGTGTTCAATGCCAGTGAAGTCGGTGCGTAGGAAAATGCACATAGCCGACATGATTCTCCCCTCCCCACGTTTGAAATCACACGTGCTGCCGAGCACAATTGTATTCAAAGAATTTAGGCTTCAAAGTACCCCATACACATCAAATTATCTACCACGCAATTAAGGAACATGGAAGTGTTAAGCATGCAAAAACAGATCGATTATATGTTATGAATATTGGACAATCGAAAAGGAATCTATTCCTCTTAACCCGTCTTTCCGGTCATATCCTCACACCCCGTCTCAGGGGGGGGGGGGTGGTACAAACCCCCCTCTAATCTCCAAACTAAACGTCGCACGAAAACGAAGGTGTCATCGGAAAGCGCTCGACGAGTTGGGCCAAACACCACCCCCAACATTTTTTATCCCTCAAAAGTGACGTCACTAGGGGGCCTAGGATTTCACGACTTACATCATGCTTTTGGCTCTGGGAGTTCATTTTGGGGGAGATTTGAAGAAAAACAAAAATTATTTGGAATCTGAAAAGTATGGTGAAATCGACCTTGGCCATAAATTCTTTGCTCACCCAAAAATCATTTTTTAAAAATTTATTTATAAATTTTGAGTTTTCAATTGTTTATTATTTGTATTTTTCAAATTGGTAGAGCGGACCGAAAAACGTTGTTCGAAACCAACTTGCTCTCGTGAAAAATGCTCACTTTAGCCAGATTCTTCGATTTTAGCTCTAATGGGCAAATATGCAAAACTAATAAGCAATCAAAAACTGAAAAAATAAAAAATTCCTCTGATGCATTTTGTTTCATCCCTAAAGATAAGCAAACGCTGAAAGTGTCATTAAAATATCTTTATCCGTTAAAGCGTGACGACTGGTTGAACTTTTTTGGAGGTGACCTCACTTCACCTTGACTAACTCGTTGACCCTAGATGACTTGACTTCAAAATTTTGACACAAAATGACAAATTGATGTGGGAAAAGGTATGCCGAATTTTGGCGCGCTCCCGCGGGCCGTTCTTTCCCAATCCGCGGAAAATCTTAGGGGGGGCGCCTATCACCCCCCCCCCGAGACGGCGAAAGTTAAGAACAGTGACTATTTTAGCTATAGCCTCTTGTACACATTGGCTAGCTTTCACACTAACGTTCAAAGCGTTTCCCGGTATGTATCTCATTCTCTCTCTCTCTCTCTCTCTCTCTCTCTCTCTCTCTCTCTCTCTCTCTCTCTCTCTCTCTCTCTCTCTCTCTCTCTCTCTCTCTCTCTCTCTCTCTCTCTCTCTCTCTCTCTCTCTCTCTCTCTCTCTCTCTCTCTCTCTCTCTCTCTCTCTCTCTCTCTCTCTCTCTCTCTCTCTCACTCTCTCTCTCCCACGCTCTCCTTCCACCTGTTTCTTCGTTCCTCTAGATTTACATGTGCCGCATTATTCGTGGCGATGCTTCCAATGTTCAGTGTATGGAAGAGAGACGGGTGTTGCGACAGCTATGGCGTCGTAGCAATAATCACCAGCGTGACTATGTAGCGCAGTCACTGTCACACATCGTGAACCACTGCTGTAGCACAAGGCCAGGCTGTCAAACCTGATTGTCCATGTGTAGTTGTGACTTTGCTCTTGGCGACAGAGATAATCAGTATGCTTTGTCTTGCACATTATAGTTGTGAGTAGATAACAGGATAGCGGACGACACATGTTCCGTCGAAATAGCAAGAAGATCTTGAGAACAAACGATGTCTCTAGAATTGGCACAATTGCACAACATCATTATCGTGTCCATCCCCTCCCCGTGCTATCGTGCCCCGATCTCGAGCACCTCGAACTACATACGAAGCTTCACTCATGTTTTTCTGTACTCAAATGTGAATTCCTCCTTGTGTGACAAGACCTTCTTCATCATCTCTCCACGAAACCCACCAGCATTCCTACAGATTCCTGTGTTATTATCCCAAACTCCTCACTGGCACCATAAATAATCCTAGCAAGCACCCATAAAAGCGCAACCAAGGGGACCAGCTGGACCGTACATTTTATATGTGAAATCACGACATGGATGAGCAGCATTATCAATATTAGTTGAAATGGCAGCCTGCTGTTCATAATAATATAACGACTTCCAGATTCTTCCAGATGTATTTCGTTCACGAATTGCCTTCAGTAGAAAGCCAACCAAAAGAACTAAAACGTCATAAACGGCGCAGCCAGCAATTTTTTTGCTGGCTTCGTCGAGACGGGCTGCCAACTGTGATGCTTGATCCATAGTTGCTCACTTTTCTACAAACATTAGTCGTGGGGCAAGAATGAAGTCACAGTTTTGCTGGGGAAGCCGTAACCCAGCATATGCATATCCGCAGAGTTTTTACGACACGCAAACAATAGCAATACAATACTCAATTTCACACAAAATAGTCACCAATGCATTTTGTGACGCTGTAATATCACTTACGGGACCTTGAAGTTGGAGCTAAGAAACCAAGTAACCCTCGAACCAAGGAACTCTGCAACTTCGACAGATGGTGTCTGTTGTACCCTTCCAAGTACAATGTATGTACTTTTGAGAACAATATTTTGGTGGGTTTCGAGGAAGCCATCATAAACAAAACATTTATGACTTATCGGGCAAATTGTGCTCCTGTCGAATATCAAGTTCGTGAAGCAACCAAAGCCAATATTTCCATTTGCAATGTTTGAAGCCCAGAAAATTCGCATTTCGTTGCTAATGGCCAGATAGCAGGCTGACTAGCATAGACACAACGATCACATGTCTCACAAACATCTCCTGCCGTTAGTTAGACAATAAGATGTACAGAGGCGTCGTCCTACACGGTCGCTGCACCGGTGGGATTGGTGTGCTCCGCGCCACTGGTGCTGCTGGTACCGGACGTGCCGGCGCCGGCGCCGTCGGTGGCTGTGACCGTGACAGTCGTCCCGCGGCTGGTCGTCGAGCCGCAGCCTGCCGACACACCCACGCCCGTCAGTCATGCGCTTTCTCCGCCGGCCCTTCGAAGCCGCGTCCATTTTCGGAACGGCTCCGAACTGGTCGGCCGTCTGTCGATTCGCACGGGTCGGCAGCAGGCAAGCAACGTTCGGACTGTGGTGCCATCAGTTTAAACTGTAATGGTGGTCAGCTCGAGTCAGACTGTAATGGTGGTCAGCTCGGGTCAGACTGTAATAGTGGTCAGCTCGGGTCAGACTGTGGTAGTGGTCAGCTTGGGTCAGACTGTGATAGTGGTCAGCTCGAGTCAGACTGTAGTAGTGGTCAGCTCGAGTCAGACTGTAATAGTGGTCAGTTGGGGTCAGAATGTAACAGTGGTCAGCTCGGGTCAGAATGTAACAGTGGTCAGCTCGATTCAGACTGTAACAGTGGTCAGCTCGGGTCAGAATGTAACAGTGGTCAGCTCGAGTCAGACTGTAATAGTGGTCAGCTCGGGTCAGACTGCAATAGTGGTCGGCTCGGGCCAGACTAATAGTGGTCAGCTCGTCCCCGCAACCGTCCGGAATTGGAATCGGACGGGTGAACTAGGATATCGGTGAGTTCAACCTGCAGTTCCGGCCAGCACAGACTGCAGTACCGGCCGGTCCAGACTGAGGTACCGGCCGGTTCAAACTGTGGTACCGGCCAGTCCAGACTGCGGTACCAGCCAGTACAGACTGAGGCACCGGCCGGTCCAGACTGTGGTACCGGCCAGTCCAGACTGAGGCACCGGCCGGTCCAGACTGCGGTACCGGACGGTCCAGACTACGGGAGCGGCCGGTACCGATTGTTGCGACTTGCCTGTCCAGACGTCATTAGCTGTGCAGGTTGTGTTGCAGTTGTCCTCCAGGCTGACGACCTCAGTGCCCACCGGCACTATGTTGCCACTGTGTTCGCAGCCTGAAACAGATAGATCCGACTGAAACGTGGTGGTTTGCGCAACCCAAATCACATCAGAGACCTGACCGTAAAACATTACGCAATGCAGAAGAGAACAATACAGCATAACTTCACGAAGCTATTTTTTAAATAGCAGCATCAAACAGTGGAGCCGCGATGAGCAGAAGCAGCCAAGAACTTTTGTGGGAGAGTGGAATAGAGCTGTCCATTTGTGTGCGCAATAGCGCCACCACATGCCGTTCAGCCTCATTGCGAGGTGTTTCTTTCTACCCTAGCTCTTCAACATTTCCTGTTAACGATAATGATGCGTAGAACCACCAGATTTTAACAGAAAAAACGGATGTTTGCATTACGCGTTGCATCGTATGTTATGTGCTGCCTGGGAGGAACCCGGGCAGACATGGACGTCCTGAACGTTCCTGGAGGTATACAGTGCCGCTGCTCTGAAATGTGTATGACAATTGTAAATGTAGTCTCAACTGACCTCAATGCACTTTATTTCTGCCAAAGAACATTCTGGGTTCTTTCCACGCCATTAATATCGGAATATAATCACCATTTTGCCTTTATGTGTCTTCGGGGCGCAAACCCATCAGTTTTCACTCGTCTTCTCGTATCACTCATGGTGTGACCTGCGAGGTTTGACCTCATCGAATTCGTCAAATATTCGTCATGCAAGGTGAAATATGATGATTCATTTTGCAGCGCATAGGCAATGCCTCGAAGCAGTTCTTGCATATATCAAAGTTCGATTCCAGAGCTCACAGGGCACACCCAGAACCTAAAGGACATATCGCAGGCCTCAAAGGAGTTATCGTGGTCTTCACAAAGCCACGATAAACCTCACGATGGCCCTCCCAGAACTAAAAATATCCCCTCAGAGGACTCTCCAGTCATTAAAGGACGGTTGCAAAATCCACCCTATCAGAGCGCAGAGTCCTAAAATTTTGAAGACCTGTACAGTCCGTGAATGAGCCATCGCATTCCTCAATCAACCTGAACCGAGCCATTTGAAGTTAAAAAAAACACTAATAGGCTTCAAAGGCACCCTGTCAGAACTTAAACGGACATTAACGGGGGTCGCCGCCTTGCGCATTTCATCCCTAGGTAGCATAACGCCTCCCCTTGGCTAGGCCATCAGGTACTACCTACACGGCTGTCTTGTGGAGTGGGCTGAGACTCACATTGTTGGCCTGGCCACCGGGTACGGCCCACACCGCTGTCTGGTGGAGTGGGCTGAAACTCACATTGTTGACTAGGCCACCGGGTACGACCTACACCGCTGTCTGGCGGAGTGGGTTGAAACTCACAGTGTTGACTAGGCCACCGGGTACGACCTACACCGCTGTCTGGCGGAGTGGGCTGAAACTCACAGTGTTGACTAGGCCACCGGGTACGACCTACACCGCTGTCTGGCGGAGTGGGCTGAAACTCACAGTGTTGACTAGGCCACCAGGTACGGCCCACACCGTTGTCTGGTGGTGTGGGCTGAGACTCACATTGTGTGCAGTCGGCCACATCTTCGATCCGAACCATGGGCGCCTTTCCGGTGATGCCAGATGCTCTGCAGACGGCTCTATAACACTTGGCCACGTTGTACATCACCACCTGAGGCACAATCAGCCGTAATGTTCTACATCACCGCCTGGTGTACAGCCAGCTGCCATGTTCTACTTTACCACTTGAGGTACAGCCAGCTTCTCTGCCATTAGAACAAAGCAGTCGTGGTTATTATAGCCCAATATCCGCTTCGGGCATAGGCCATTTGTTGCACGAACACACACACAAACACACACACACACACACATACACACACATACCCACAAAAATATATATATATATATATATATATATATATATATATATATATATATATATATATATATATATATATATATATATATATATATATATATATATATATATATATATATATATATATATATATATATGTATGTGTATATATGCTCACATTGGGCCACCAGAGATAACCCAGGGCCATGGGGGGGGAGCAGTTATGAAGTGCACTGGACTGACGGAGAGGCCTCGGATCATTGAAAGGGCCCTGGTCCTGACGGAGAGGGTCCCTTCAAGTAAAGACGGCCCCTGAGCTAACGGAGAGTGCTCCTGAATAGCCCATATGTCCATATCACTTCACATATCACATATGTCATATATCACATCAAGGGCTCAGTCTACCAGTGACCCTTTAATAACGAATGTGCCCTCTTATTAAAAAAAATCCTGTGTGCACCCCTGGGCCTTGCCAACTTTCATATCGGCTCGGGGCCCTCTCTGGCCGCTAGGGACCCTCTCCGTCGGCTCATTGACCGTCGCCGTCGGCTCAAGAACCCTCTCCATTGGTCCAGGGGTCTTCTTTACTGGTCTGGCCTTCGCTATCAACCTGGGGTCCCTTCCAACGACCCGGGACCTCCTCCGTCGGCCTAGAGACCTTTCACGTTGGCCTGGACCATGGCCTCGTCGTCTGCCTTTGGAAACTCTGCATCGGCTCGGGGGCCCCTTCGTCAGTCCGGAACTATCTCTATCGGCCCGGGGCGCCCTTTCGTCGGCCCAGGGAGCCTTCAGGTCAGTCCAGAGAGCCTTCACTTTGGCCCAGGGGCCCTCCACTTTGGTCCAGGTGCCCTTCACTTTGGCCTAGGGGCCCTTCACGTCGGCCCAGGGCCCTCACTTCGGCTCAGAAGCCCTTCAGTTGTCGGCACTGGCGCCCTCTCCGGTCGCCTGCATGCCTCCTGGATTGCCAAATGCAATGTGGTCAACAAATGTGTGCTTCGTCACGTCCTATGCTTCAACTTGTTCAACGGCCTCCTTCAGGGCACAACATGGGCTGTGACCCCATGCTCCATCTGGATCCGTCACTGACACACACACACACACACACACATATATATATATATATGTGTGTGTGTGTGTGTATGTACAAGGGCCCGTAGATTCTCGTACGAGTCAGCACGCATTATTAAGGGTCCGTACACGTTCGTAAAGGCCCGCAGACGTTCGCAAGGGTCATTACACGTTCGTAAGGGCCAGGAGGCATTCGCAAAGGCCGTTCGAAATGGTCCGTAGGCGTTTGTAAGGACCCTACGAATGTCTACGGATCATTTGGAATGTCTATGGGCTCTTACAAGTGCGTGTTGGCCCGTACTGGATCTACGGCCTTTACACGCGTTTACCTACCCATTTCCGAATACTGAATCACCATCGTTTCCAATAAAGTTTTGACATCCTGAATCTAGAAAACATGCTTATGCGGTCTGCATTCCTGATTCAGGAATGCAATCATGGGTGTGACATTGTGAAATTGATTGTGATGGGATGGGGTGGGGGCAATTGATGTTTTTTTTTATTTCCTCCGACTCAGCTGAAAAAATGCAAACTCGAACGTTCTGGTAGGGTGCCTCCATAGGATGAATGGCTAAGCTCTTACCGGTTATGCCCCTGAATGCAATACTATGTTTACTTACAGTTTGAGGAAGGAGGGGATCCGCTGATCCGGGCTTCAATGAGGATTTTTGTTTGTTTGTTTGTTTACTATTTGTCTACAGAAAAGAGGGTCATTTTCGAAATAACGTGTCCGAATTCCGGTGACTTTAAAACTTGTGGTAGTCCGGGCTCCTTCGCAAACGCCGCCCTCTCTTTGCACAATTCCTGGCTATGTCCCTGAACGACTGACATGACAAATTGTTGGGCTCCAGGGTTTAAAAACCCTGGAAATTATCTTAGTCTTGACGCTGGCGGATCCAGGGGGTGGACACCTGGGGGCATGTATCCCCACCAGATAGCCA